>CAAKHB010001450.1:174328-190179 GCA_901007665.1 Aeoliscus strigatus
GGGGGGGGGGGGGGGGGGGGCTATGTGTTTACAATGAACTGTGTTGGTGTGATAGTTACTGAGGATCTCCCTCCGTCTGATGCAGTCAAGAAAGGAAAAGTTAGCTTGACACATGTTCACACAGCACCAACAAACGTCCTAGATCCTCTTCAGCCGCCCAGAGCGGGAGGACGACATCTTATTTCTGGAACTAGGAACTCACTTAAACTCACACTTTGTGCCTCGACCACACAGCAGACAGTTGGATGTAAGAGGGGGAGGTGAACGCTGGCGTTCTTACCCAGGTATTCAGTCCCGTAGTACGCGTACATGAGAGGGAAGGGCTTTCTCTTCTTCCTGGCGTATTGTTTTCCTGATTCGATGATCGCCTGGCAAATTGATTTGATTTGCCCCTTGCTCAGAATCTGGAGAAGAAAAGACATATTTGTGAAGTGATTTTCAAATGTTTGGGGGGTGCAAATATTAAAAGCAGTATAGAGACGGTCAGGGGGGGCTCACCTCTATGCCCAGCTTCTGCCTGAGCACCAGGGCGGCGCACAGGTACCCGGCCCGCCCCACGAACAGCTCATCGGAGCCGCACTCCAGGAAGTTGATGGGCGCACAAACCTCCCACAGGCTGCGGAACTTGGTCAGCGGCTTGACGAAGTCGGCCAAGCCCAGGGATTTGTAGATCATCGCCGCCACCGCGTAGACGCCCGCCCCGCCGAGCAGGAAGGCGGCGCGCATGTTCTCGTCCGGCTCCGCGTCCACGGACCGGAGCGACGCGTCGATGATCTTCTTGGCCGCTTTCAGGTACGAGTGCCGGTGCTCGGAGAACAGCGGGCACTCGCTGACGTGGTACAGCATGTAGGCCACCCCGGCCGGGCCGTCGTACAACCCCCCGTCGCAGTCGCTGATGTCGGCGGGGAGCTTCTTCAGGATGGTGTCGACGGTGGCGGTGACCGCGGGCACCACGGCCCCCTCGCCCTGCGCCCGCAGCAGAGAGCCGCGGTAGTCCGAGAAACGGTTGGCGAAGCAGCGGCTGTTCTCCATCCTCAGAGCGCGCAGGTGTGTGTGTGTGTGCGTGCGTGCGTGCGTGCGTGCGTGTGTGTGTGTCCGGGTACCAGAGGATGCGAGAGGATGCGAGACCTGAGCTGATTGGATGGGAGCGGTGATGTTCAGATGATGTCCAAACGAACATATTTTTGCATTTACTGGTGCGTTTTCGTCATGAAATAAAATTTTCGGAGCCCCTCAAGTCCCATAAAGATTTTTTTTATCTTGTGGTCACAGGATAATGATATAATAATAAAACGGGACTTTAGGAGCTCCGTAAAAATCTCTTTCTCTTATGGTAAATGAAAAAAAAAACGCACCTTATTTTATTAGGAGGATTTTTTAAATGTTACTTAAACATGTTACTAAAAGCAAGCACTGAAATGATTAAGTATACAAATAATATGCATATACCTATCATTCGATACGTATAAGTATAAATATGAACATCCTAAGTCCCTGCGTACCTATACGTGGGCATTATATTATAGCATATTATAGCATATATTCATTTTATTATTGTTTGTACTCATCCCAAACAGCAAGAGGGAATAAAAATGCACACCAAACTAAAACTCAGGCCCCAGGAGGTTAATATACTTAAGTATAAGAGTATTATTTATGTATCCTCGCAAGTGTCATCATTCTTTCTTGTTTTGACGATACAAAATACAGATATTTACGTATATCCCTGAAGCTATGTGATCATTTGATGCCCAAACCACCAAAACATTAAACTTATATTAACTCTTACCGCTCCAGAAGTGAATTCTTTTTGCTACTTCACTCTTCCGTTTGCATCATGCAGATCATCTCCTCCGCCAGCAGGTGGCGACAAAGCGACAGACGCTGTCCATGGTGCTGAAAGCGGCGGGTGGCAACGGAAAACGGGAGAATGTCCATATCAATGACTTCACTACAGTCAAAGTGTGTCCAACAATTACTACCTGGAACGATGAAAATGCCAAACGCTGGTGCTGCATGAAACACACGACAGTGTCATTTTGTTTGTGGAACTGCAATCAGAGGTAGAAAATGGCCGAATACTTTGAAATACATTCTTTGTTATCGTGGAAGGAATGAAAGATCGTCCCTCCACATCCGTCTCCAGCAGCTCCAGTTAATCCACCAGAACAGAGAACGGATCAGATGGTTTGCTGGCGTCATTGGCTCTCACGCGACTGCCCCCACAAAGTCTCACGTGAAAGTTTGAGAGCACGGGTGTGTGTGTGTTCCTTCAAAGTCTCACGTTCTGCAGTCAGTCATTGTTCTTTTGAAGAAGCTGCAGCGTCAAAGTGACCAACTGATCATTTGAAATGATACAACACACAAATCCATCTGTTTCACAGCCTCGGTGTCACACGCGGGTTATCTCAGCGGGGGTGAGGATGCTTCTGGAGTCGTTCTTCTCTTTTCACATAAGGTGATAAAAGCGTGAATGTCACTCAGATATCGAAAGCAGAAAAGGTCATCGCATGAACGGGAAACTACTTTGACTTTTTCCACACTGAGAAGGCAGCAGGTCTTCCAGGATGGAGGCGAGAACGAGTCAAAATGAAAAAAACAACAAAAAAAGTTGATCAATATTTGCTATTAACGTAATGAAAAGAGGGCTGGGGACAGATGGAGATTGACTTCATGCAGTTCTAAGGGAGAAGAGCAGGAAAAAGACCCAGAGTGGCTTTTCCTGTTTGTGCCAAAAGTGCAAAAGACATTTGATGGCAGATTTATAAGTAGCAGAGACGTAAATTAGACACAGTTCTGCCGCCATTTTGTTCTTTGAAAACGTATTAAGCACTTTTGGACTAAAGTTCTTAGATGCTGACAACAGACGAGCAGGGGAAATGAAAATGATTCAAGTTGCACTCTGAGGATCTTATCGTCAAATTGGCGTGAAAGTCAATTTGCATTTATATGAGAAATGACGTCATCAGCGATATGCGATACAACCGAACAACTTGTACACGGAAGGTTTGAACATATGACTGTTCGGTGTTCATTTACACGTACTGAATGATTGAGTAGTGAGTATTTATTGGACAAACTGGAGCACTGAGGATACTGGATGTTTAATTGTTTGCGACGGATAGAAAAGCTGCTAGAGAAAACTGTGCCAGAATATAAAATGGGTGTGTAATGGGGAGAATTATAATGTCACAGAAGTGATGATCAACTATTACCGACTCACCTACTGAAATCCTTGGAAATTCAAAGTTTCAGTATTTCAAAAAAGAATCAAACCAGTGAAGTCATCATACGTGGTTCATTTCCTGTGTGGGGTGAAAGTTTTGTCCACAGATCTATAATCTATAAATCTATTCATAAATGTACATATATGTGTAGTATATACGTACACACACTTACATATAGAATAACAATGACACAAAAGTGACTTATTATTGTTATTGTTGTTGTTGTTGTTTACAGGAGACATGACAGTGTAAAGCAGACCCCCCCCCCCCCCCCCACACACACACACACACACACACACACACACACCCTGCTGCGCGTCATGACGCACAGCAGCAGCGTCTATAAGTCCTCTCACCTCCAGCACCCCTCCACTGTCTCCCCGGTGCCGGTGATGTCTCTGGAGGACCCGTTCCCTTGCGGTCCAGTGGACAACAGGGCGTCGGTTCTGACCGGCTGCAGGCTGGAGCAGCACCGGTACAACATCTGGCTGCCCGGCGTCGGCATCGCGGCGGTGTACGGGCTCATCATCGGCGTGGGTGTGCTGGGGAACGTGACGCTGATCAGGACGTGTCTGCTGGTCCGGTCCATGCGGACGGTGCCGAACCTGTTCCTGTCCAGCCTGGCCGCGGGGGACCTGCTGCTGCTGCTGACGTGCGCCCCGGTGGACGCCAGCAGGTACCTGGTGGACGAGTGGCTCTTCGGCCGGGTGGGATGTAAACTCATCCCCTTCATCCAGCTCACCTCGGTGGGGGTGTCGGTGTTCACCCTCACCGCCCTCTCCGCTGACCGGTACTTGTCTCCTCCTGTGCTGGGAACGTTTTACTCTGTTTGAAATGGAAAAGAAGTGTAACTACTGAAATGATTTCGTCTAATTAATGCAGCTAATTCCACCTGAGGACTTTTCGACGTGTTGCATGAACGTTCTCAACTGAAATGTGTTTCAACTTCCGGCGGCATCAAGTCACAAACTCCTTTTACCTCAATCGACATCATCGTCATTCATTCATTCACAAACTCAAACAGGACAAAACATGAACACAACTGTAGTATTATTTATAGAGCATGTTACATATTATCCATATTATTAAGCAGAAACTGTAAATGTAACATAACTAACATTGTACATTTGTCTCCACTAATCTAACTGATATTAACTGTATTAACTATAATACTCACTGTTATTTTTCAGTTAAATTCTGTAACACTTAGTGACTCCAGAGTGAAAACATTCTCAGACTTCCATGACTATAAATCAGTTTATCCTGCAGCTACACAGTGAAAGAAATGAGCTGAAGAGGATGCTGCTTCTTACTTTGACAGAAATATGATCCAAATTCAAAGCGCCATTTCTTGTTCTCAGACTCAATCTGGGCTTTTAGGACAGAACAGGTCTGTGACCCCTGAAATAATACCAGTAAAATAGAAGTAGAACGAGAATTTAGAATTTAGAATAGAAATACACATTTCACACAAACACTTTAGGACAATGTTTGAGGGTTAAATAAAAACAAAGGTGATTTCGTGTCAGTCTCATTTCTTTCCCTAATTCCTGCTCAGGCAGGACGTACTGATGATCTGTCAGAGACAAAGGAGAATGATGTCATCTCCTCTTCCTTCCAGGTACAAAGCCATCGTGAAACCTCTGGACGCCCACAGGTCCAGTGCCACACTCACCATCTGCCTTCTGATCTGGCTGCTCTCTGCCGCCCTGGCGATCCCGGAGGCCGTCTTCTCCGACCTGCACACCTTCAGCGCCGGCCACACCAACGACACGTTCGTGACCTGTGCGCCGTACCCCCAGGCCGGGGAGCTGCACCCGAGGATTCACTCCACCGCCTCTTTCCTCGTCTTCTACGTCATCCCGCTCGTCATCGTCTCCGTCTACTACTGCTTCATCGCCCGCAGGCTGATCAGGAGCTCCAAGGACGTCCCTGCCGAGGGGCACGCGCACATGCACAAACAGGTGACGTGTGTGTTTTGTATTTCATCACCACAAAACACAGCTTTGATCTCTGCAAATGTGGAGAAAACATGTCGATGAAAACGTCTTTTCTCTCCCAGATCAAGTCCAGGCTGCGTTTGGCCAAAGCCGTCCTCGTGTTCGTCGGCTTGTTTGCCGGCTGTTGGCTGCCGAGTCACGTGATCTACCTGTACCGCTCCTACCACTACGACCACGTGGACACGTCGCTGGGCCACTTCGTCGCCAGTGTGTGCGCCCGCGTCCTGGCCTTCGCCAACTCCTGCGTGAACCCGTTCGCCCTCTACCTGATGAGCAAGAGCTTCGGCAAACACTTCAGCAGGCAGCTGCTGTGCTGTCGCCCTCCGACGTCTGTGAACCGACACAACAGCAGGAACACCAACGTCACCACGGGGTGACAGCTGGTGACGACCTCACGACCTCATGTCCCATTTGAAACACGTGCTGTACACAAAACTAGACACGAAGGTCAACGTTCTCAAGTTTTTGAACATTCAGTAGATATTGTTTTGCTCAGAAAAACTGCACATCTAAAATGTTTTATTGACATATCTGAAATATTTACACTTACAATGATATAAAAGAGACAAAGGCAAACTAAAATGTTATGTCAGTGTAAGTAAAGCTTACATTTGTCCAACCCCTGTGCTGAAATAATGTTCAACAGTGACGTGACACACTGAAACGTGCAGTGAATTCATCATTAATTTCTTTACTACGTATGCGTATTGACAATGACACTAATAAAACATTTTGTCGGACGTATTCCAGTCGTTTTATGAGTGTGACGCCGTTAAAAGTCTATGAACGTGTGATTGGATCATCAGGGGTGCAGCTCATCTGTGGCGTTGGAACCCACGGAGTCGGTGGACGTGCTCGTTGTGTGCGACCTTTGACCTGCCGCGAACTGGGGCTTCATAGAAAATGTCGACAACCGGCTGCGGCTGCGTGTTCCGCTGTGAAGGATTCGATCGTCTCACAGGTTCAGTGTTCAGTACACACACACACACACACACACACACACACACCATCACGTCTGATCACCACCGCAGTCCTTTGCTTTGCTAAAGAATGGTAAATTTCCAGAGCTCTGCAGAAATGACCTTTACGGACTGGCATTTGAACACAGGGAATTATTTCCCCTTGAGCGACAAGGTTTAGACTTCAGCCTGCAAAGGTACAACCTGTGTTTTTCTGCCACCTCAGATTATCATTAATACTACGCCACGCCACTCCGGTCCAGTCCATGCGTGAAAAGGGTTCAATAACATTCCATCATACTATTATTATCTTTTTGATCATGACGCATAAAATGAAAAACAGTAATGTGACATCCGCTTTTTGCAACACACACCTGTGAGATACAAATTCCTATTAAAAATTAAAAAACAACAAAAAAACAAAAAAACAGGCTGAACACCTGAACCGTCGGACAGGAGGTGTTGGAAAAAAAAAAAAGAAGAAGAACATGGCTGTCAGTACTAGGTGTCATATTGTTTGTGAGAGTGGGCGTGGCCTATCAGATGCTCCTTAATAAAGACACATACAAGGCTATGTCAAGTGTTCCTGTCCCAGCTTTGACCGTCCATTTTTCCCCTCTTTGGTCCTTCACAAGGTGAGAATGCGAAGGACAAGGCAGTCGGATGTCTCACTGGAAGAGCAGGAAGTCCTTGATGCTGTGTGGGAGGACGAGGCTGGAGGCTCTGTGGAGGCGAGTCCTTCCCAGACTCCGGCGAACGCAAAGGCGACACAGCTGAGACAGAACACATGGACCTGGTCGGGCCAGAGGGGCGTTAGGTGTCGTCCTCACGGACACAGTGCAGGTGAAGGTGAAGGTCAACAACATACCTCTGCTCTGCAGTGCCGCTCTCACTGCACTGGTTGGTGGCGCCAGGTCCAGGGGGGTTTTGCCCTCAGCGTTCCTGCGGCACCCGTCGGCCCCAAAGTCCAGCAGCAGGTCCACAATGTCGGCTCCTCCGCCTTCAACTGCAGCATGTAACGGGCTGTTCTGCCCACACCCGATCCGAACATCTGCCCCTACACACACACACAACCAGATATTATTGTCAAACTAACACTAATATATATATATATATGTATATATATGTACATATACTTTAACTCATTCCTCCTGTCAGCAAATTGTTCAAGATCATGCACTTTAAAAAAAAAAAAAAACTCATTTTGACCATTTGAACCCAAAGGGGGCTGTGTCATTGATGAATGATTTACTAGAGGAACGTTAATGAATCTTGCAAACATTGGGCAGGATCGTAGGGAAATATTTAAACGTTCCCAGGGGGCTGATCATTTTGACCTGAACTGTAGATGGTACTTACATCACAGCTCAGTTGTGAATAAGAAGAGTAGATTATAATTGAAGGCCGTTTACCTGAGTGCAGCAGCAGCTCCACGCAGGCTGCGGCCCGGCCCGTGCAGGCCGCGTACAGCGGAGTCCCCACCCCTGGAAGCTCCGTGTCCATTTGAGCTCCATGGGACAGCAGCAGCTCCAAACACTCTCTGTGATCTGATGGACAAACACTGCGTCTTGAACACATCTTTCCTCCCCTATAGCAACTGTGGACACACACACACACACACACACACCTCTCCTCGCGGCCTCGTGGACGGGTGATGCCAGCTGGGACGTGGTGTGGACGGAGGCACTGTGCTGCAGGATCAGCCCCACACAGGCAGCACTGCCACTGCTGCAGGAGTTGAAGAGAGGAGTGGCGCCATCTGTTGACACCAGCTCCACCTGTGGGAGAGCAGGGCAGGAGGACAAACTAGAAAGTTGAGTTATTTTAATGTGACAAACCACCCACTGTCGGCATGGTGATGACTCCCCGAGTACATAGATACTGTATATAGTTTATGTGGGTGGAGCCATGGGTAGTGTCTAAGTGGTAGACAGTGGTCCCTCATACTTTGTGTAGTGGCCCGTTGGGGTCCACGGGCCACAGTTTGACAAACCTCCTCCATCTGATTTAACGGTCACACTGAGACTTGAAACTGTGTTTTAGTGTTTAAATCTTTTAATTTTTTAAAGATTTTCTCTGAAACCATTGTCACAATTAACGTGATTCCATCATTCTGCACGCAACAAATGCTGCATGACTAGTTACGTGCCAAACTTTTGCACTTACTTCTGTAGTTTTTCTTGTGTGCAGACAACTGAAACTTGACAAAACGAACATTATCAGTACTTTTTGTTACAGTTACATTCCTCTGACAAAAGAAAGCAGCTCCTCACACATCATCGGTCTCCTGAACAAACTTACATTTGCACCATTGTCCAGCAGGAACTTTGCACAGGCGGCGTGGCCCCCGAGACAAGCCTCATGGAGAGGAGAGACTCTGTCCATGGTGAGGGTGTCGACGTGGAAGCCCTGAGGTCAGAGGGGAATTCACTGTCCTGCATCCCACCAGCACGTGTGTGTGTGTGTGTGTGTGTCGCTCATACACAGGAAGGAGAGTTTACCTGACCAACGAGCATCCTGAGGTGGAGCAGTCTGCCCTGGTAGGCCGCTTCGTGGAGCGGAGTTCTGTCCGACCAGACATCTGCAACGCACGTACGTCACACACAGACTCACTCATTTGACAACTGATCTTCTAGTCCATCGTAAAGTCAACTTCAGCAGACTGAATGAACGTGACACCCAGGGTCGGAAAAGAACATCCCCCACCGGATTTAAAAAAATGGATTGAAAATGTGATGGAAATAGCTGCCTCTGTGTGTAAAATGAAAAAGAAATACACAATTGGCAAACTGTTTCAAGGACGAGAGAAAACAATGAGAGATGTGTTGTCAGCATGTGTTGCACGATCCAATAAAGAAGGTCAAACTCAGAACTTTCCTGTGAGTTTAACTATATAACTGATTTGGCCAAGACGACAAAGACTAAACTCACCGGCCATCAGCGCGTTGCACGCCAGCCCCCCGTAGACGTGCACAGGACTTCTCCACAGTTGTGAGCTGAAGGAAACTTGTGTTTGAACAGCAGCCATCGTCAAAGTAAGCAAACAGGAGACGACGTTCACGACCGCCCTGGCCCCGAAACCGATGGATACGCAAAACCTGGTCGGACCTTCCTCCCCCCTCTTATCTGGGTCCCTGGACACCTCCCCCACGTTGCCACCTCCCACCCACACTCATCCCAGTCCGGTCTACAGTATGTGCATAACAATGGGCCTGCACGGGCCCTGAACGAGCCACTTGAGGACGTGCATGCACAGAGCGGATGCTCCCACAGGTCTGGACAACTTTCACCCACCGACGTGTGCGTGAAACACATCACGTTCACCTCTCACCGCTGTCACGTCGGTGGCGGCAAGCGTTTCGGGTGAAACTACTCCTGCTCTGTCAATAAAAGGATTGAAACATAACATTGTTTTCAACCAACACAGTTCTTCTTGAAGTGAACGCCACAGAACAACACAGCTACTGAAGTTTACAAACTGCTCATTTTATTCACGTTCGCTCGTTTTCGGGAGAGATGACACAATGTTCCAGCTTCCAGTAATAATGCAGTATAAATCCTCATCGTTAGCCTTGAAAAGCTCGGCTGTCTCTCTCTCTCTATTTTTTTTAATCACCTCCTGTTTCACAGTTACTGTTTTGTCTGGCACTCTTCATTCCACAGAGATCTCTCTTTTATAAAAAGGTAAGTGTCTTGCTGTAAAAATAAAACATGATAAAATAAATAAAATGCTCACAAAGTGCTGGGCGTTATCTCCTTTGTGCCACATCACGTCCAAAATCTACCAGGCATGGAAATTCAAAGGAACCAGGGATATCTATCCCATCCAAGTTTCCTGGAGGTTTGTTTCCCTGCACGAGGTTCAGCAGCCCTTTCACTCCGTCTGATCAGTACAACCAGGGACATTCTTGCTATGCTTACCAGTGCTATCCACTGGGCCACCGTGTCGCCCTGTAACCGATTCTCTACGCCAATGTTAGAATGCAGACCTTCACCGACATCAGTGTAAATAATTGTGTGAAAAATCTTTGTCTTCACCCTCCACTAGTATTTGTGAAAATCAACCTTTTTTTTTTTGCAGGTAATTCTGCTGGCGGACAGATAAACCAACAGAAGTGGGTGAAAAACGAACCCCCACAAAGAAGGTAGGTTAAAAAGTTTTAGCCACATCTTTGTTCAACGGCATTTACACAAGGTCCCTTCTAATACATAAATGTAAACAAAGTTTTGGCATACTGCAAACACATTTAGCCCTCAAGTCGCCATGGTTACTGCATGATTTAGTGTTAAATACCACGTAAACAGCCAGTAAGGGGAAACGTGATGGAGTAGGCTGATCCCTGGGACTCAGTTTCAGCTGGCTGGGACTCTTTCACAAACATCTTCACTGCCTGCCTCTCGCTTCCACAGTCCCAGAGGACCGGTGGCATCCACAGCGACATCCATGACGCGATCGGGCACCAACCACTGTAGAAACAGCAGGAAGAGGAAGTCTAGGACGGCGACGAATGCAAAGATGGAGCCAGCCACCGGGCCGCAGTGAGTCCTCAGCCTCCGTAGGCGTCTGTCCAGGGGAAGCACCTCCTCTCCTGCCACCCTGTCATACACCTGAGAGCAAAAGAAACCATTCACATTAAACCACCATTTATTCTTTTTTCTCAAGTTCAAGACAACCATGGCCTTGTCTTCTAATTCCTGCAGTGACAAGCCTCTACTATCGAGTGTTTCAACAACTTCTAGACAAGTTTTGACAAGGCGACCCCCCGTTTAAGCTCCCCTACACTGACATTAACTTCCATTGTTATTTTATTTTGTGTCGGGTCAACGTTAACGTCATATTTTACATAATCAGTTGTTATTGCCTTGAACAGTTTTCCCACCAAACATACAGAAATCTGTAAGATGTGAGACTGTTCTTCAGAAAATATCGAGGAATTGCACTGAACTTCTTGATTTGGATCTGAAGACATTTACTAAATCTTAAGAACAGATCGGAAAATCGGTCCCCAGATTGTTGTGCAGCTGACCAGCTGCCACTCTTCTCCAGGTGGAATACATCTCAAGACATGGAAATATATGAACAGTCTCTCTCTTTAAGAGGACAAAAAGAAACTGCATAAAACTAACTGCTCAATAAGGTGTGACATGAGCATGTGTGATACTAACAAATGCTAATATGGCTGCTCCTACCTTTTCAGTCCGCTCAGCCACGTTTCTCCAGGTGTAGAGGTTTCGCACACGAGCATGAATGGAGGCGGGGGAGGGGACGGACCCTGAACGCTGCTGGGCGATGACCGTTTCCAGGCCGTCACATAAGGATCGTACAGTGGGCTCACACAGTGTGATCAAGTCCTCAGGTAACACCTCTGGGATGCCCCCCACACGAGTGCTGACCACCTGAGGGTTCGAAGTTGTGACGCAGAGAGAGAGAAAAAAAAAAGAGAGTTAAAAAAGGGGTACAGCTTGGAAGAGGCTTTGAGTAGCTTCATCACACATGGAAAGCTGGAGATACATGACTCGCTAAAATGAATCCTCTGTAGCTTCAGAGTGGATGTGGATTTGGATGTAAATCCCATCCGTGGGGCGCTGGAGGTCTCGTTCACGTCTGGCGACATTGGCGCTAGGTGACAGCTGCTACTCCATCTAAACCGGCCTCACGTATTCGTGTTGTCAGGGTGCAAGAAGAGCAAGGACAGACGTCCAGCGCAAGAAGAAAAATATTCTTGCTGTTGTAACCCAGCAGTCTTCTGAGATATAAATGTTTTTGATCAATTATCTAACATTATTTGGACAAATCAAACAGAAGTAAACCATAGCACAGTGGACAGACGTCTGTTTTATCGTAAGAATGAGGAGGAACTCATCAAGAACTGTAAACCTTTTCCAAGAACACACTTTGACCTTTGAAATAGGTTTTGGATGCATCCAACAGTACAGTTTATTGCCAATCTTTGCGTAGTTCCTGATAACATTCCTCTTTCAACCCATTTCCAGTCCCATGTGAGTATCTGGGTCCTGTCAACTGTCAAATGTTATTCCTCCTTGACATGTTTGCTCGTTCCCAAAGTGGATTATCTAATGCCATAAATGGTTCATGGATGACTATCCTGATCTAAAATTCTTCTCTAACGCTTGTCTCCTTTATGTGCAACATTTTTAAGCGGTTTCTATGAGATGAATCAAGTTCATCAGCCACCTACAAGAGCACACCCACTAGAAATCTGTAACACAAACACTTCAACTATATTTAAACCACAATAAGAATCGTAGCAAACCTGCAGTCCACAACAGGCGCCCTCCACAATGGCCATGCAAAAAGCTTCGGTTAGAGATGTGTTAAGAAAGATGTGACCCTGAACCAGAACTCCACAGACGTCTTTGTGCTCCAAAGCTCCCAGCAGACGCACCCTGCAGCGATCACATCACAACAGGTTAGTCCGATCCCTGCCCGTACACATTCATAGTGTTGATAGGTATTATTATCCCTCAAAGAACAGACGTACCGGTCATGTAGCTGGTATTTTTCTCTTACTTCCTCCAACACGATTCTCTTCGGCCCCTCTCCACCAATTAGGAAATGCAAATCTGGATGTCTGAGGCAGAGCTCTGGGATTATTCCAACCAGGAGATCAATTCCTGAGCAGGACAAAACAGAACATAAGCAGCTAATCATTGTAGCAGTAGCTTGGAGTTACAGCAGACAGTAGAACTCAGCACGTAACTCAGCCACTGCCCCATACCTTTACGGTAAACAAGACGACTGATGACCACAATCGTGATCCTGTTGTTTTGGCGCTTGGAGGGATCTGGGGTGAAGTCTGCAGGGTCTACGGCGTTGGGTATAACAGAAACGATCTTTGGGTCCAGTGCAGCGCGGAGCACAGTGTTCTCCTTACTGGTGTATGACACGCACACTATGTGGTTTGTATCACAAAGTGACACGGTCAGGAGCTTGTTGGTCAGCACGGAGCTCAAATCAGCGAAACCAAAGAGCGAGTGGTCTGTGAACACCTGTGATGGATAATGAATTTCAGTCAATAAAACAAGGGCGCATAGTCAAATGAAGGTGTCTTTCCAAAATTCAAGCCACATACCGTGTTGAGGCCCATGGTCTTGGCATGAAACAGTGCATCATGGGCCATAGCGGAGAACGAGCTGTGGGCGTGCACCACAGTGATGCGTTCCCTGACAAACACACAGCGCAGGAGAGGGAGACTGTGGAAGCAGGTGGTGGCTGTGGACTGGTTGTACATAACCTGAAGAGGAAGGTAGTAGACCTTCAGGCCGTTGGTCAGGTACCTGACACCCTTCCTCCTGCCATAGGCATGGGTGACAATCACCACCTTGTGTCCCGTTTCAATGAGACACTGGGAAAGCTGGTAAATGTGACTTTCAACGCCTCCCATATTGGGATAGAAGAAGTCGGAGACCATGCAGATGTTGTGCTTCCGTCCGGGGACCCTGACAGCCTCTGCAGGAGCTCCAGAGTCACTCTGAGGAGATGGAGCATTCTGAGCTGACACTCTCCTCCGCTGACCCATTGTAGAAGAACAGCTTGTGTGCCAGGGTACCTTATCAGGCCTGCAACAGAGAGCAAACATGATGAGGACAGCATTCTGGTGAACTGTGTCAACTGTAAACATGGCTCCTGATTTAATACTACTACTTCAAATAATTATCATTTGCATGCCTATTGTTTTTTAAACAATAATGACCATTCACTGTCTTACATATCAAATAAAGTTTGAAAAATGGTCATTACACAGTGATTTATTGGATGCACATTTGTATTAGTTTATGTTTGCCTTGTTGACCGCCAGTGGCTTGTCAGTAAATTGGATAACACAGATTTCAGTGATTAACATGTATCTGCAATAACAACATTGGGCCCACAGCTGTCGATCTAAAGAAGATACCAATATGTTACAATACCATTTAGGGTACAAGTAGACATAATAATGTTTATTTATTTCTCAAGCATAAAAGAAGCAACAAAAATACTGCTGACATGCTGTGTTGTCTGATAAAAAAATCTCTGCCACAGAACAGAACCTGTCTCATTTAGCAGCATAACGCTGCTTCTTTGCGTTTAACAGGATAACCTGAAACAAATCGGAGTCAATGATGGTAAACGTCAACTACATGGAGAAAGTAATGGAGCCGGAAGTCAGAGTCAGACTGGCTGGTTTTTAACCCACTTCCTAACGCACCCTTTGTCCTGTTTTGACTGCGTGTGTGTGTTATAGGTCATTTTCAATGTGTGTGCTGCTGTAAGGCACAATCGTGTGAACCATTGCACCATTAATGGATGACACGAGGTGTCGAGGACTTGTCATAAGTTTATTTTCCTTTTCTTCCTTTAACGTCACCACTGCATATATTTTCATTCGAGCTTTTCTTACCGCGTTAACTTGTTTCCACCTGAAAAGATACAAATACCATTAATACATTCATTATCTATTTGTTAGCTTGGCGTTAGCTAACTATCCGATGCCTGTATTTTACTTCCTTGTTTTGCCTGACGTCACCACGCTGTCGTTTGCTGACAATCACGACGCCTGACGCCATGACGTACGAGATGGTGATGCCACCCCTAGGCGGACATAGGTACTGCACGATTTTGTTTTCGGCTCATGAAGCACACATGGCATGACAGCAGCAAGAGTGAAAGATGTCCGAAAGACGCTCGGCACGCAGAATGTACGTTGTATGCACATCTAAATCTCGTAATCTCCATTAATCTCTTAATGTTAAAAATCTCCCAACTTTAACAAAAGGTGTGTATGTATACCATCCTTTACGAATGCAAAATCAAATAGGATTCAACGTGTTTATTTCCATGTGCACAGAAAGAAACAAGTTTCCTTGTATAATTAAATTCTTACTGCACTGCACTGCCCACGATGAGTGCCAGGCAAAATAGATGATGATGATAATAATGATAATAATAATAATTAGAAGAAGAGGAGATAGTAATTAGTACTGCAGCACTATATTTCCAATACAAATAAATTCATTGGAAATATGAACTATGGAGATATATGGCAATAGAAACAGTATTTTTACAAAAATTGTTGTTGATTGTTTGATGTTATTTCGAAACTCAGAGACCAAAGGTCCAGAAAGCAGATTTAGTGGAAATCCCGAGATTGTTGTTTCAGAGTCACTGATAAACCGAATTCAAAAATGATGTCTTAGTTTACATGAAAACAGAACTGATCGTTCATATGAACAAACTCGGGATTTTTTGCTCATATATTAGTCATGAATGTCAACCAACTTATCAAGGTAGACATCAAGCAACAAGCATCGAGCAGATGATAAATGATAAAAAGCAGGAAAAGCAAACGAACTATCACCATTACAGAATAACAATAGTATTGTCAATAATATTACTATCAGAATCAGAAAAGTCCTCATGCTGCAATGATGTGTTTGTCAATGTGGCGCCGATTTTATTGGAATTTTCCAGGTCAACTTTGTTTTCCGAAGGACCCCTCCCCTCCCCTCCCTTCCCCCCCGCCTCCACCGAAACACATCCAGCCTGAGCCTCAATCCGTCACCTTCGGGACTCGGGAGCGAGCAGGGAGGGATCACCGGAATCGTTACCACTTCATCCGCCGCTGCCGTGTCGGCTCACATCACCAACTGCTTCAGTCGTGTCG
>CAAKHB010001450.1:196867-209627 GCA_901007665.1 Aeoliscus strigatus
CAATCCTCCAGATGCGGTGGATCGCTATCTCGAATCTCCCGGGGATGATAACGAACATTCTGACTTCCAGAAAGCCAAGGAAAGCCTTGAGGCCAAGCATCGCGATAAGATGTCCCAGGTGTGTGTTGGTGAGCATCCTTCATCTGTGATGTCTGAGCTGTCACGTAAGAATGTTTTTGTTTTTCTTTTTCTGTGACTTTACACACACTAGGTAATGAGGGAGTGGGAGGAGGCTGAGAGACAAGCCAAGAACCTTCCCCGCGCTGATAAGAAAGCTGTCATCCAGGTAGGAAAAAAAACTGACCTGTGATGTAAAACATCACGCGTTGATGAACTCTTACTTATATAGAGAGCTCATTACAATCAGATCAAAAAACTATGGTGCAAAAACAAAAAAAACACCTGTTGTGTTTTAAACGCAGCACTTCCAGGAGAAGGTGGAGGCTCTGGAGCAGGAGGCAGCAGGAGAGAGGCAGCAGCTGGTGGAAACCCACATGGCCCGCGTGGAAGCTCTGCTGAACAGCGGCCGACGTCTGGCTCTGGAGAATTACCTCAGTGCCCTGCAGGCCAACCCTCCACGGGTAGGGCCCCCCCCACCCCAGCTTACGACTAATGTGAGGCCAGCGTACAGGACGTGACCCGAATCCTCTCCTCCCCAGCCTCGTCAGGTGCTGGGCCTGCTGAAGAAGTACGTCCGTGCCGAGCAGAAAGACCGACAGCACACGGTGAAACATTACGAGCACGTCCGAACTGTGGATCCCAAGAAAGCTGCACAGATCCGCCCTCAGGTGGGCAAACACGCGTACTGCAGTCAGAATCATCAGTAAAATAATACGCAGAATGCCTGTATTCATGATACTGTCTTGTACTCTCTGTTTTATAATTGTATTGATCTCTGTACAAGCATGCACACGCCCGTAACTGTACGGTAACCCAACCCCCGTGTTGTTTGTCGTTCATCCGTCAGGTTCTGACCCACCTCCGTGTGATTGACGAGAGGATGAATCAGTCCATCGGTTTGCTGTATAAAGTGCCCAGTGTCGCTAATGACATTCACAAACAAGTCTGTAAGTGTGGAACTGTGTGTTTTCATCTGTACAAACTCGACAAACCGACATTAACAACCACGGCACCCTGATAATACCCTCGTATCGGATCTCTGTCACTGATGCCTGTGATGTGTGTCATTTTTATGACAAAGTAATCCAGCAGTGAGTTAGCCAGTTAGCTTAGCATAAATAACTAGACTCTACTCCGAACACATCCTCCAGCACAAATAGGAGGAGCTGCACCATATAAAACTCCCATAATGCATCACTATTCCTGTCAGTCTCTTCAGTTCGTTTCCAGGCAGTGAACGTGGAACGACATGTATTTCTTTTATTTCATCTTCCCTGCGGATCTCTCCTGCCTTTCGTCACAGCGGCCATAGTCCAGCGAGTTCAGTCTGAGCTGTCTCAGCAGGTCTCGTCCTTGCAGAGCGACAGCCGGGTGAGTCCGGTTGCACCCACACGTTATTGAACATCTCACACAGAGGAAACAGCACCAAAAGTGTTCACTGAGAGAGTCAAGATGATTCGTCAAACCAACAATACACACATGTACGTCAGCAGGACATTTCAACGACGGCTGCTTCTGTCTGTAGGCGGACGGAAGGATGAGTTACGGTAACGATGCCCTGATGCCCGATCAGACCTACAGCTCTGCTCCCATGGACCCGGGCCTTGACGGACTCGGCTTCATCCACCCTGAGAGCTTCAATCAGCCCAACACAGAGAACCATGGTAACACAATCCCACCGTATACGTGCACATACAGCTAGAGGTATCCACGGGTGGGAGACCAGACAGTGGAATTATGGCGGAATCCCTCCATGATGACATTACTACACTGGTTTAAGTTGGCACAACGGCGAAATTCAAACTCCTGGTATATGAAGGCTGGTGGCAGAACCAGCGATGATACATTTCCTGTCATTTCACTGACATTTACAAGATACATTTTGTCACTTTTGTTTCCTTGCAGTGGAGCCCGTCGATGCCCGTCCAGTTCCAGACAGGGGGCTGCCCACACGACCCGGTATGTGTGTTAGCTGGTACTTCAGTCCTTCAGTCCAGTTTGCACCACTAAACTTAAAAGTGTCCTCTATGACGTAGGATCCCACAATGGGGGCAGTCGGGCATTTCCTCTAACCTCATATTTGACAAAAAGCAAACAAAAGCTCCTGCGCAGCACGCCGTGTTACACACCTTGTGTTATTATCCATGTATTAGACACCATCTGTGGGTTCTTGTTCTCAGTATCTGCTCTGAAGCCAGAAGAGATGCCCCAAGTGCGGATTGAGACGGAGGAAAGGCAAAGCGCTGGATATGAGGTCCATCATCAGAAACTGGTGGGAAAGGACACTTTGTTGGTGTGACCTTCGCAGTCAACAATCCCCTGATTGTGATGACAGGTGTTCTTCGCTGAGGACGTGGAGTCCAACAAAGGTGCCAACAAAGGTGCCATTATCGGACTTATGGTTGGAGGGGTCGTCATAGCGACGGTCATCGTCATCACCTTGGTGATGCTGAGGAAGAAGCAATACACTTCTATCCATCATGGCGTGATCGAGGTAAATGGGCTGAATGAATAGATGTGTTAAATGTGGAAGAGAAAACAAACGACCCCCGTCCACTGTCCTTCCAGGTGGATGCAGCGGTGACACCTGAGGAGCGTCACTTGGCTAAGATGCAGCAGAACGGCTACGAGAATCCCACCTACAAATTCTTTGAACAGATGCACAACTGAAGAACTGCACGTCGACATTTTACCCTCATCCCCACACGCTCGCACGGTCTGTTCCATTCCGGGCCCTTGTTTTAAACCCCGACACGAGTAAATTAGAAGGGAATGTGCAGGAGAGCTGCAAAGGTTTGAGAGTTGAGAAAGTCAGAAACGGTTTAAACCTGGGGAACCAGATATGGAACAAAACCGTCGTAATCCCTGATTTCCTGATCGCACACAACGTAAATTGCAGTTTGTCCGACAAAGGTTCCCCTGATTTACCTGCACATTTACGCCAATCACAACGAAACCTCCTGTGTTTGTACGGAAAAGCCCACGTCCTTTGACTATTTATATGAAGTAGTTGCAGTAACGTGCCAACCCAGCAGTCACTCCCTGCTTGCTCCAAGTTTTGGTTCTTTGGTTCCCCTTTCCATTAAACCGCCCCAGAGTCCAGGTCCCCTACTGTCAGACGACAGCTGCGCTGTTTGAGACGACATGGCAGCTCTTAGAGCCGGCCGTGGGAGGAGGAGGAGGAGGGGTTCTCAGAGCATCTTCTCCACAAGCTTAAAAGCGCCAGGCATTTCAGGTTTGTTTTTAAAAAAGGAGAAAATGCAGAAAAATGTACGAAATCAAAATATGTAGAAGTCAAAAGAAGAATTTGTTTTCCCTTTTTTAAATGTGTATTATGAAGGAGATTAGCTGTAAGTATATGTAGTGCATGGCAATATTGATGACGGATACAGTATACTGTATGTTGAGGCCCTCAGGAGCGGCCCTCTTACTAGATATTTTAGCAGGATTGTAAATTTCCAGTGTCTTCTTTGTGATCTTGTGATATGAAGAAGAGTATTCAGATACTGGTCTGCTTTGTGGTCACAAAGAATTGCTTTAACTGACTCTTTGCTCTTTATGCTCATCTCCATGCTTCACTGTTGTGTTAGCTGCATGGGCAAAATACAAAAATACTCTATATGTAATATATGAAGTGTAATAGTATCCGAAAGGAAGATGATTGTGTTACTGTTTGCGTTTTATGCACTCTGTCATTTTTGGACGTCTGATTATTATCACCAAGTATTGTCTGTGATGAAATCCACTGTCATTACAATACATTGTTTGGTTTTCAGGAGACTCAGTTCAAAGAGGAGGTGGACACATAACTTAGGCTTGGAGGGTGCATCATTCCACATTTAGCATTCCATTGACTGTAAATATTTGGATGACTGGGCGGTCAGTGGCCCACTCTCATTAACGAGCTCCACGTGAGTTTTTTCATGGTCTTGCGTCACTGTTTCTCACGCTTCTCTGCTCTGTCTGTCAGCACTGTCTGACAGCGCAGTGCTCCAAACTGCTATCGTTTCATCAACAGTCTTGTCACACATTCCTTCACCAAATATCACACACACATTATATTTTTCTACATTTCCTGTGAGACACACATCCCTGTCCCTGAATTCTTAAGGCCACCTTCAGTGAACATGAATGTGACATACATTTACACCACAGAAATACAACACATATCACCTCTGTACATGCACAGACACATGAACTGAAGCTCTTAACCAGGTGAATGTTTAGAATTTGTATTGATGCTCACTGAGCATCCGTAGGTTGCTTTCGCCCTCATTGATTCAATGACCTTCCTCTGTGTCGACCATTTGCTTAAGAGTAAAAAAAAAAAAAGAATCTTTCTACACTCTATATCATGAATAAAATTTTGAATGTACATATAACTTCATGTCTGTCATTTTGATTCCTGAAAATCAAAACTTTAAAGCCCATTAATATGAACTGAATACAGACAGGATGTTTAGAAAATTGCTTGACACTTTATTCCCCCTAGTGGACAAAAAGGGTCCAACAATATAGGGAGCAAACACTAAATAAAATACAAAATGGGTATTCAGTAATGGAAAGTATGAAAATACAACTGCCCTTGTGGCTATCAAAAACATTAAGTATCAGTATATACAGTGAAAATTCTCCTAAAGGACTTTCAGTTGTAGTCAAGCGTTCAGACACATGCACACCATTGTATTTCTCAGTTGATCGCACTCATTCACCCGCTCATCCTGAAGACCTATCTGCTCTTTGTTAGTCTTAAAAGCTAAAAAAAAAAAAAAAACCCAGAAGACAACCTGGCACCATCTAACTTGAACTGAGCTGTAGAGACAGTTGTGAATCAGTGCCTACAGAACAGTTTAGTCAATCAGAAGATGAAGGATTTTGATTTTCTTTCCCAGTCGCGACTGCCGAGAGCTGTGATTTGTCCTCTTTCAACTGTCCTTGTCAAGCGCCGTGGTGGCGAGCGTCACTGTCGTGATGGGCTGAGTGATGCCGTGCATGCGCGCCAGTTTCTTCTGTTCACACTCCGTCACCAGGCTGTTGAGTTCAGCAGCACTGTAGCCAATGAGAGTCCTCAGGTCGCACACAAACTTGTAGACAAACCGCTTGCCCTGCACCTTGCTAATCATGTCCCCATCGTAGTAATACCTAGAAGAGAAGAACGGGTTTGAGTAGACGGCCACATGAAACAAGTCACTAAATCAAACACCTAGAAGTCGAGTGTAGGTGACTTTGCCAACTGTTCAGTAACGGATCAGGCTGCAGCAGTCAACATTTCTTCAAGGGTTCCTTACTCCAACACTATCAACTGTATCTGAGTGGACAGGAACGGCACAGACCTGAGCGCTCTGCTGAGTTTCTCATAGTTCATTGTTGGCTTGTTCTTGCGCTGACCCCATTTTTGCGCGACAAGCTCAGGTTGGTTGAGTTTGAACTCGCCCTCCTCGCCCACCCAGGAGATGCAGTCTCTTGCGTCCTTATCCGTCAGCAGCTCCAGCAGGAACTGCCACAGCTGGATCTGACCGTTGTTACCTGCCGCCGGAGGAAACATCAGAATACAAGTATTAAAAATATAAGCCAAGCTTCCAAACGACATTATATTACACCCAGGTGATGAGGAATTCAGACTTAACAAAGCTGTTCTTATGACACAGGTGTGTCATACCTGTGCGGTTGCCAGGCGAGCTGCGTTCCTCTCCTGAGATTCGGGGAGCCCTGGGGCCACGGCTCTGCTTCAAGACCTTAATGGCAGTGGGGGTGCTGACCTGAGCCGGGATTATCTGCACAGCTAGAACGGGACAGGGACAGCGCTGATGAGACCATCGACTCTACTGGGAACCGTTCCGTCAGATCGCATTCACCGAGACGGGCTGAACAACCCCAAGGTCTTCAGACTTACGCTGATCGATGGTGACTGTCGCATCCCCTCCAGACTGATCCTGACTTGCCAGCACATCTGAGAAAAACGTTCAGAAATTTAAACTCAGCCTGTATTAAAAGAGCACAAACATGTCTGACTTACATTTGCGAAGGAGTTCCAGATGACTCCAGAGAATCTCTCCACTGGGCACTTTCTGGAGGAACTCCTCCTGGTTGAACGAGCAGAGTTCTCGCCCTGGGATGTGAATGCTGCCTATTTCTATCTCTTCTATGTTGAATTCTTTCATCACCCACACGGCCCAGTGGATAACCTGATCCGCTGTCCATAGAAGAGGGTCTGAAGGAAGAGAGACACGGGCATCGTCAACCTGTCGCCACGCTGCAGACCGTCTCCACATCTGCGGTTCAGCTCACCATAAGGTATGCCCAGTCGAACTTGCTCTTTGCGGTAGCCCTCCAGCGCCGCCGCCCAGCGCGTAACCTGCTCAGAGGTCTCGTCCGACAGGCCGGATCGCTCCACGGCAATGAGCTGTCCCTCCTCCACTAGACTGCCCTCTTCCCCCGCCGCATCTGGATCAATCACCACCTCGACCGTTTCCACCGGCTTCACAATCTCCAGGATGTTCAGCTTCTCCTCGCCTGGTCAAAAGTACACGAGAACTGACTCAGTACTGAGTATGCTCGGTGTGTGTGTGTAACTTCAGATGTTGGTGTGTTTTCTGGGTAAATCAGCACCTGGTTTGGTTATAAGCTGCATGCTGAGCTGCACTGTGCCATCTGTTTTCACTCCCTGGTCAAAGAGGCTGTGATCAGGATGCAACTAAAATGAAGAGCACAACAGATGTGTTTATTCAGAGCATGGAAAGTCACCAGTCATTGCAATTAAATGGAAAACGGATTTCCCAACAGACAGATACATTATATTACACTTAATCAATATGAATGCATGTTGGCGAGCTCTATTCAGACTGTTACCTGAATGTCCTGCAAGCAGATCTCATATGAATCTAGCGACATCTGGATGCGAGGCTCTAAAAGCTTCTTCAAATTGCCAATAGGCTCGTTGATGTCAATGTCTTGTTGAATCAAATCAGACGCTGTGATGGTTTGCTCCTCAACACTGAAGGTGATAAAGAGGAAGGAGTAGTAAATGAGCAGTTGATGCAAGCACAACAGTCCATGATTCAAATTCACACAATTCCTCACCCTTCCTCAAGGCACCCCTGCTTCTCCCGTTCATCGATTTCGATCTCTATCATCTCCTCTGATTCACTTTTAGCCATTGTCTGATATTTTTATAAGAGATCCAAGCTGATGGAAGGAAACAAAAACAATTAATGTAACATCACCTGTCAATTTCAAAAATGTAATCGATAGATTAGAGAGATAGACAGACAAATAACTTATTTATCTCCTAAGAGAAACTCATGAGACAATATTAAATGCAGTAGCACTGAAGTACGTTTCTACTAGATGTTAACCTAACTGGCAGTGTAGGAACTAGCAACTGATACTGATGCTTATCATCATATAGCATCTGGTTACAGGTTACTTATTTTCTTAACATTGCAGTATCCTACTATTAGACATTTCAAAACTTACAATGAAAATCAAAGTCACTTTAAATTCTACATTTTAGCTCAATTGTTGGATTCTTTATTATTTGTTTCAAGGGGAAAAATGTGTTTTCACTTATGCTTTCTCGGCTAATATATTCACTAAACTGATGTTTGATGAGACATCATTAAACATTGTGCTCCACAGGCTGCATAAGATCTGCTGTTTCTCTTGAATCAAAAGCAGATTTCATCACAGCAAACAAAGCACAATAACAAAGGCACAGCAGCTCCAGTACAGGTCTGTTGATTAAAAGTGACTACTCCCGTTGTTGGAACTGAAACGGTGAGGATTAGCTGTGTAAGGAGTGATGGGGATGGAACAGGTCAGGGGGTTCTCCTGCAGAGGCCTCCCAGCCTCGACTTCTCATCGGCCGCCTGGGACACTTCTCTCACTCCCCCAACTGCTAACGTTAGCCAACTCGAGGGCGAGGCTTTGGCGTGTAGAGGCCAAATGGTAGGCCACCAGTTACAGAAAAATAGTGACCGACCGCATCTAAATACCAAACAAAAACATTAACTACGATTTAAAAGCGGTTTGGATCAGTTACAGAGAAGCTGTTAGACACTTGACAAAGTTAGCGATTTTTTTTTTTTCGCAAGCGGTTCCAGCAGCGGGGCGAGGCAGTCCATTACACAACCGCCGTTCCCCGCATGAACAACGGTTAATGTATCAGAAATGCACCAGGCGTTCCATAAATGTCAACTACATCACGTTAAATCGCACTTGGGCTCCGTGTGTAGAAAAGTTTTAAAACGGAAATAGAATAAACGGAAACAAAACAGCATAGGGCAAATGGAAAGGAGCCGGAAATCCTGGCTAAGGTTTACTGCGCTGTTACTTCCGAGAGCAGCCGCGACAAAATACGACACGAGTTTTACAGAGAATTTCAGACCCGTGGGCAAGTATGATGCTGCAAATGTTCAGAAGTGAACCCCTCTTACATGTTATTTGCGGCTACAACTTGGACTGCGGACTAACCCGCTACGTTTAGCATCTGAGGACGTATACGTACTGTTTGTGTCTGGACGGAGAAACCAGCGATGGGGCAGCAAACGTCCCCACCTCCGCTCGGCTAACAACAGTTAGCAACTAAGCTAACCTTTAAACTGGTATAAGAGTCTGCCGAAGAAGATGATGTTCTGTTTTTCGGTTACAATGAAGCACTCTGGGAATCTACAAAGACCAGCCGTACCCTAGCATTAACTGACGTTAGCTACCTTTTGGTCGGTGGCCTCCACCTCAGCCAAATAAACAGCTCGCTAACTACCTAGCTAGCTACAAAATAGCGGGAAGAATCCAAGCACCAGCCATATCCAAATGTTTAGCTCCATGGTACCAAACACAGCTACTTGGAAAATATCCATACCTCTTATACGCCAGGCCTCCAAAGATATTTGAAATAGTTTATCTGTGGTAGATCAGCAGTTAAAATTTGAGTGTCGAGCGAATCATGCAAGTTTTTGGTCAACTACACACTCAGGAGGGCGGAGACTAACTGGCAGTTACTAAAGTTACCCTAAAACTTCTGTGAGAAATACAGCTGGACTGATTGTCATTTCTATTATCATACGCTCAGTCCTCTTTACAAGTAACCACAAAATCAAAAGCCTGTTCATCGGTTTCAACTTACAAACTAATACAGCTTTAGAAGTTTTGTCATCTGTTTAAATTACGACTGCATTTCCTGATTAATTTAAAATAACGTTATTATAGTCGTATGTTTTCTCATATTACCTCTTTATATTGGTCCTCCATTATCACTTCATGTACTTTCGATTTGTTCCAAGACAGGAAAGAAAGGTCTTCTGTGAAAAACGGTTACAAGCCAGTATGACATGTTTTAAATAATCAAATGGTTTTCAAACGTTACTGAAGATAGATATTAGCATCAGTCCAATCTGAAACAAGATGAGGATCAACATGAAGTGACAGGAGACACCTTGGGACCTTCATCATTTCACCTTGTCTTTTTCATCTGGCTCTGTTCAATGGATTTTTACATGTAAAGACTGTGTGATGGTTATGTAACGTAGACTTGGAAAGAATAAAACATATAAACCGCTCATCTTTTCTGTTTTGTACACATTGCATGTAAATCTAACATTGCCATATTTTAAACGTAAGCACAGTAAAACTTGTTTCTGTATCCGAATCTGGAGTATCACAATCATTTCGATAGTGTTACGCTATTTTAAATCCATTTTTTAATCTTAGAAAATCAACTTTGATGCCTGCATTTTACAGTTTATCTTGCAAATGCAACGTCCACTCAAATCACATTCAAACAATCAATGTCCGGTCCTTGTAATATATAAAGACATTTTACCACGATATATTGAGTACAATCTTGGAGGTTAATTACCTCTTTTGTATAACATCCAATGGCTTCATACAGTAAGTACTTCATTCTGGACCCCCTCAAACGTCAAGTGTAATTTGATTCTAATTTTTTACTGCACGAACTGCACATTTCTGAAGACTAAAGATGATGCCACAATGGGTGCTATATTTATACAATTTATGTTCATTTTTTGGACCACAATTTCTTACATTTCCGTGTGCTTAACGATGTGCTCTGCAGCACATGGTCTAGCAATACGACTTTTGTTTTGAAAGTCCATGTCTTGACGGAAATGTCCTTTGTTGTTAGAAATTTCCGGCGTAGGTGTCTTGCATTCAAAATAAATGTGTTCGAAATTTCGGAACTGCTTTTAGAGTGCAACATGAACATTGTATATCGTCAGCAGGTTAGCGCTTAATCTCGAAAAAAACATAAACGATACTGAATTCTGATTCTTCGTATCTATGATAAATGTAAATATGTACATCTTAATTGTTTATATCACGAATGAGGAAACAAATAGTATGTGTTGGAACAATATTTGATATACATTATTTTAACAATTTAAAAGACGAGAAAACACATATTGCCAAATAATCGACTTGAAACAACAATACTGAACATTGTTCTTATGTGGTTGTGACTGAACATGACTTAAAAATGTCCATGATTGTACTTCTGTTTTTGCAATGGTAACTTTTCGTGTTCTTCTCTTTAGTTACAGTAACCTGAAAATTAAAAGTAAGTGTGCCACTGACAATAACAAACAAATTAGACATTGAGTATTACACTATACTTAGCGGTTCATGGGACATTGTGCTTTTATTGTGAAGGAATATGAACGGAAAGTAAGTCGTCGTTGTTGCTGGTTGAACACAGGCCAGCCAAGATGGCAGAGTACCTGGCATCCATTTTTGGGACTGAGAAAGATAAGTAAGTAGTTCATAATGGTTTGATTGTTCGCTAAGATTCCAAGGCTGACAACTGTCTCAACAAGCATAGTCTACTCTGGTTGCAACGTAGCTGAATTTTCTCCTTTTTTTGAGTCGCTACACGGGGGTCGGCTAATGCTAGCTAGCTAATCGCATGAAAATACCGCGCCGCGACTGTTAGCTTGCTTCACAATTTCTTACTTTCGATGTGCTATAATTCCCCCAATAGAATTAGTTAGCTTATCATCGGCCAATGCAGTTAATAATACACAGTTAACGTGTAGTCGGCGAGTTATTACCTTTCCCTCATTCAACTTCATTGTTACATTTCAAATTTAACAAAGACGTCCGTAGAGAACTACTTTGTACGTTAATTAAAATTGCAGATGTAAAAATAGGCAATACGGTATGTTAGACAGAAATGATGAATGATATATAATATCCTTAGCCCAACCCACCGTTTGATTGGATTGTAGTAGGTTTTAAGTGAATAAGAACGTGGTTTTCACCGTTTTCCCCACCTGGCGCTTTTGCTAATGGCTGCATGTCTCTCGGCATTATATCCATTCCCTTTTCATAAATACATAGAAACAGACTTTAATACTCACCAAAAGGGCTGGTTTCCCAAGTATTTCTTGCTGTGTTTTACCCACTCAGACCGATAATGGATCATAGACGTGTGATGTCACAATTTAAATGAGAATCGTTGTGAACTAAACACATTTTTCAAAAATACAAATATCTATCTATCTATCTGCACATAAAACAAATTCGTCTTAGGCCTACTGATATGTGATATATCGCATTTTCTTCAAGGGACCTCAAAGTCTAGCATTAAACATCCACTCACCTACTCCAACAAATTCTGTAAATTAAGCATTCTCTTAAGAATATAGTTATTGTCTGCGTGATCGAACATGGAAAGAAGCTAATAAATCTACCCATTTACTGTGGTGGGTTGTGACGGGCTGTAGTCAACAGAATCATTTACATCCTACCAGCTATGAAAATCCAGTGTTTAACATTATCATGGATGATTTGTGCCACTATCAAAGTAGTTATTCTTTCATACTCAATACTTTCTAACTGTCTTCCTTATTCTCACAATTTTCTTTTCCAACAGAGTGAACTGCTCTTTTTATTTTAAAATTGGTGCCTGTCGTCATGGTGACCGCTGCTCTAGATTACACAACAAGCCGACGTTCAGCCAGGTAAAATCACATTTTTTTTGTCCTTTTCAAATGTCTTGATTTATAAATAAAAGCTTTTATCACCAGCTCTTAAACATAAAAAATGTTGTACAGCTGAAGTAAAGGAAATGGACGTTGCACTGACTTTCAGACATACAACATACATACAACAATGACCCATTTTATCATAAGACACCACAAAAAACAAAAAAAAAGTTTTTGTCTGATAGGACTAATTGAACGTTTTAAGGGTCTATTTTTCATTAATGGTCAGTGTTTATAATCTGACCTCAACTAATGACAGTTTTTTTGTAATTTTTCCATTTCAGTAATTTGTCAAAGCAGAAATGATAAATAACCAGATTGCCAATTGTTCTCCTTGACCAGTTTCCAATAATAAGCACCAGTTACCACTTCCTAGTGGATTTATTTCAGTTTGGATCAACTCTGTTCTAAATCTAATGGTCTCAAATATTCCCGTCTTGTGTTTCAGACGATTGCCCTCCTGAACATTTACCGGAACCCTCAGAACAGTGCTCAGTCTGCTGATGGTCTGACCTGTACGTGTTCACCATTGACCACTCTGCACCACGTTTGTGCTTCTGTTCACTGTGAAAAGGCCTTGCACTAGTCAAGGGTTCTATTGATCTACAGATAGTTCCACAAATCTCCTCCCCGTGTGC
>CAAKHB010001453.1:17772-30272 GCA_901007665.1 Aeoliscus strigatus
TCCGCACCAGTCTGCTTGTATGCCTGTGATGTCACACACACACACACACACACACACACACACTGATATCACACACACACACACACACACACACACACACACACACACACACACACACACACACTCTGAGGACTCTTCTCTTGTGTGTGTGTGGCTCCTGTGTCACTGGTGTGTTCAGGTGCAACATGAACATGAAATAGATCCAATCTATTCACACCATCAAACTACGTCACTTCCTGTCGTCCAGGGGATCAAACGTGGGTCTTCAACAGTCTGCTGCTCTGTGTGCTCAGTCGTCAAGCGTCAACATGATGCTCAGATAGGTTTTACCAACTAGATTTACAATCCCTGTGAACCACCAAAGGTCTCTTCAGTAAATTCCAGGTTTATTCCTGTTCCTTCTCTGGAAAGCTCCTGTAGTTTGGTCAAAGGCTGGCGGTGGTCTTTGGGTGCAGGTCCCAGGAGCAGGTGTGTCTCTGACGGCTGTGGACTCGGGCCTCCTGTCAGCTCTGGGGCCAGGACAGACATCCGTCTCCGTCTTCCTGTCTTCCCCCGATGGCGTCACCGTTACAGGAGCTGGAGTTATTCTCCCTTATTCCAGCACAGGTACAACTCCTCTGCATCACATCTGTTTGGGAAACAACTGCTTCTGCAAAATCAAAGCCTGAGCCCCGCCACCATGCCTCACTCGTTCTGTGAAGTGAGGAAGTCGTGCACCGCCCACACACGCACACCCCCCCACACATACACACACACACAGAAACAAAGCCACTGAGCCTCAAGTGTTCTTGAATTTTAAATGCAAAACACATTTACATGCAACAATACAGGAGAAGAAAAAATCCTGGTTGTGTGTGTGTGTGTCTAACTGATGCTCATCTCTTCTGCTTCAGATCCGGTACCTGGAGCTTGTAATACAGAGTTGAACCTGGAGATGGACCCAAATGTGTATCTGCACTACAACCTCTATGACACCACCATCCTCTTTGCTCCAGCTAACTTAGGCTATGAGAGGTAAAACATCACACACACACACTCACGTGTGCAGTCTGCTGACTTCCTGTTGGGGTCAAGTCAGGTTTGATTTTATTTGTGAAGCATCAACTCACAATGTTCAGTCACATGAACTGTTCTACTAGAAACCAACGTCTCCACACGCAGCTCAGAGGATCAACTTCCTGTTAGAGGCTCACATGGCTCCAGCAGAAAACACACTTAAAGACAGATGAACGTTCAGAGGACTACACATTATTCATCATCAAAGACAAAGGGAGGGAGGAACGACGTGGACGTGTCCGGTGCCAAACCCAGTAGAGGGGGATTGTCTGCATAGAACATAGGGTCCCTTCTTCTGATTGCGTCACTCACACACAACAAGCAGTTTGTAAACACACGCTCGTGAGTCCTGTTCATTCATCTGGACACTGATCCAGCTCCAGAGATGATCCTCGTGGACATGTGTCATGTCTTATAAACACTGAAGAAACCCAATAATCAAAAAGGGGCGACACAGTGGTTGACTGGTCTCTGTCAGTCCCCGTAGGTGTGAGTGGTTGTGTGGGATCAGCTCCAGCACCAGTGAGACCCTTAACTGGAGCAAGAGGGAGATGAAGGATGAATGAATGAATCAATGGATGAATGAACGAATCAGTGGATGAATGAACGAATCAATGGATGAATGAACGAATCAATGGATGAATGAACGAATCAATGGATGAATAAATGAATCAGTGGATGAATGAACGAATCAATGGATGAATGAACGAATCAATGGATGAATGAACGCATCAATGGAGGAATGAACGAATCAATGGATGGATGACTGAACGAATCAATGGATGACTGAACGAATCAATGAATGAATGAACGAATCAATGGAGGAATGAACGAATCAATGGATGGATGACTGAACGAATCAATGAATGAATGAACGAATCAATGGATGAATGAACGAATCAATGAATGAATGAACGAACTAATGAATGAACGAACAAATCAATGAATGAATGAAGAAATGAATGAACGAACAAACGAACAAAGTAATGAAGGAATGAATCCTTGTTTCCCCTCTGTCCTCTCTCTTCAACTCACTCGTGTTCAACCAACACTCTCATCCCTCCCTCTCCTCCCACGTCCTCTGTCTGTCGGTGTGCATTGGGGGTTCCGTTCAGTAACGGTCGATCTCATTGGTTCCTCCCTCTCCCTCCCGTTTCAGGGGTTCTGCTCCCCTCTCCTGCGACTCCTCCACACGGAGCAGCGCGCGCTGGCGGCTGCAGTACGACATTTACCAGTACTTCCTTCCTGAGAACGACCTGTCAGAGCGCAGCCTGTTGAGCGGTATTCAGGCCGTGGCCGACGTCCAGGGAATGATGAGGAACGGCAAACGGGTGGGACGTCTTCTCCCCGTCCTTGTGTCTGTGCGGCAGATGTGGTCCTGGTTAAACGACCTTTGGGTCTGCAGGTGATGACGCTGTCGTCAGCCGACGGGAACCTGGCGGTGTTCGACTCCCTCCCCGGTCAGGGCGTCATCTACTCGGTCATCGTCAGAGACCCGCTCCTCAACACGTCAGCCTCCTACATTCCCGTGCACACGTACGCCTGCAGTTTCACGTCCTCCATGGACCGCTGCCAGACGCTGGGTGAGTCCACTGAGACGTGTCACACAGACGTGTCACTTCCTCTGAGGTCCCGTCAGATGTGTTGTGGACACTCTTCATTCATGACACTAGAACACGTTCAAGAGGAGGATCAGCTGTCATCTGACGCCTTCTCCTCCTACCTTCCTGCAGCAGAACGCTGCATCGGACACGTTTCCATGTTTGACCTGGTTTGTTCCCTGGAAGCAGCGTTGTGTCCGAGAGGAAAGGAGGCAGAGTTTACGTACAGACTGACGTCTGACGTCGCTGATGTCTGTCTTCCAGGAAGGATCTCCACAAAGATCGTCTTCACCGTTGCCGGCCTGGCTGGTTTGTTCATCTGCTTCTGTGGACACCGGTTCTTCAAATGTGGTGAGTAGCAGGTTCAACACTGAAGCAACACCCACATGAGCAGCAGAAGAAGAGAGAAGATTGACAACTTCATGACTCGCACACACTGAATGACGACGCCAACAGCTACACCAAGGACAGATTTCACACACCTGATGTAACAGCTGAGGTTTGACCTGGTGTTGACGTCACCATGAGTCTCTGTGACGTCTGCAGCAGGTGATGGAGAAGAACACATTTGGAACACACCTCTTACACTGGAGGTCTGAAACCACTGGATGATCACTGATCAGTGATGATCACTGGTGATCGATGAAAAGGTCTGGGGGAGTCTGAGGGGGTCAGTGGAGCAGAGGGTCCTGGTGGAGCTCTGAGGGGGTCAGTGGAGGTCTGGGAGGCTCTGAGGGGGTCAGTGGAGCAGAGGGTCCTGGTGGAGGTGATGTGCTCATGCTCCCCCTCTTCAGGTTCCTCTCAGCTCTGCTCTGGAAGCTTCTGTCATCTTCAACCATCGTGGGTGGAGCCTGTTCCCTCTGTGGTTGTCTGTCCCCACTCAGGCTGCTGGCTGATGCTGGAGATGTTCTGGACCAGTGATATTCAACCCACAGCTCGTGAACTTTAAGAAAAAATCAAAAACATTGTCATCAGAATTCATCAACATTTTCTTCTCTCTCATAATTCACATCAGTCTATTGAAGGTTAAAGTCCCAAGCCCCCACCCCCACCTGAACAACCAATCACAGTGATTGAGACACTTCTCCATCACGCTGGGACAACTAGCTTACCCTGGGACGATAAAATGGACAAGGACTGTAGTATGAAGAAGAGAACCTGTGAAGAGGGCCGGGACCTCGTCTCCACCGGGACATGGGTTCTGTCTGCTTCATGATAACGTCATTTCACTGGTTCCACCGCAGAGCCCGACTGCACATCCCTTGTTCACCACAAGGAGTGTCCGAAATCCTAGAAAGTCTTCTAGTCTACAATCCTCATGTAGGCTCCGGGAGAGCTCGAGCAGACAGCAGACAGGGAGGGGGACATCACAGAACATCACAGCCTGAGACTGATGGTCTGTCAGCCTCCTGATGTTGATACAGATATGTTAGATCAGCCGTGTGTCTGGAGTGTCAGAGATGATAATAAACCCTAGTTGGTACCTCATCCGTACCTCATCCGTACCTCATCCATAGCTCATCTGTACCTCATACCTCATCTATACCTCATCTGTACCTCATCCATACCTCATCCGTACCTCATCTGTACCTTATCCATACCTCATCCATACCTCATCCATAGCTCAGCTGTACCTCATACCTCATCCGTACCTCATCTGTACCTCATCTGTACCTCATCCGTACCTCATCCATAGCTCATCTGTCCCTCATACCTCATCTATACCTCATCCGTACCTCATCCGTACCTCATCTGTACCTCATCCGTACCTCATCCATAGCTCATCTGTCCCTCATACCTCATCCGTACCTCATCCGTACCTCATCCGTACCTCATCCGTACCTCATCTGTACCTCATCCGTACCTCATCCGTAGCTCATCTGTCCCTCATACCTCATCTATACCTCATCCGTACCTCATCCGTACCTCATCTGTACCTCATCCGTACCTCATCCATAGCTCATCTGTCCCTCATACCTCATCTATACCTCATCCGTACCTCATCCATACCTCATCCGTACCTCATCCGTACCTCATCTATACCTCATCCGTACCTCATCCATACCTCATCTGTACCTCATACCTCATCTATACCTCATCCGTACCTCATCTGTACCTCATCCGTACCTCATCCATACCTCATCCGTACCTCATCCGTACCTCATCTGTACCTCATCTGTACCTCATCCGTACCTCATCCATAGCTCATCTGTACCTCATCCATACCTCATCCGTACCTCATCCGTACCTCATCTATACCTCATCTGTACCTCATCCATACCTCATCTGTACCTCATACCTCATCTGTACCTCATCCGTACCTCATCTGTACCTCATACCTCATCTGTACCTCATCCATACCTCATCTGTACCTCATCCGTACCTCATCCATACCTCATCTGTACCTCATCCGTACCTCATCCATACCTCATCTGTACCTCATCTGTACCTCATCCATACCTCATCTGTACCTCATCTGTACCTCATCCATACCTCATCTGTACCTCATACCTCATCTGTACCTCATCCGTACCTCATCTGTACCTCATACCTCATCTGTACCTCATCCATACCTCATCTGTACCTCATCCATACCTCATCTGTACTTCATCTGTACCTCATACCTCATCTGTACCTCATCCATACCTCATCCGTACCTCATCCATACCTCATCCGTACCTCATCCATACCTCATCTGTACCTCATCTGTACCTCATCCATACCTCATCTGTGCCTCACCCGTACCTCATCCATACCTCATCTGTACCTCATACCTCATCCGTACCTCATCCATACCTCATCTGTACCTCATCCATACCTCATCCGTACCTCATCTGTACCTCATCCATAGCTCATCTGTCCCTCATACCTCATCCGTACCTCATCCGTACCTCATCCATACCTCATCTGTACCTCATCCGTACCTCATCCGTACCTCATCCGTACCTCATCTGTACCTCATCCGTACCTCATCCGTACCTCATCCATACCTCATCTGTACCTCATCCGTACCTCATCCGTACCTCATCCATACCTCATCTGTACCTCATCCGTACCTCATCCGTACCTCATCCATACCTCATCTGTACCTCATCCGTACCTCATCCATACCTCATCCGTACCTCATCCATACCTCATCCGTACCTCATCCGTACCTCATCTATACCTCATCTGTACCTCATCCATACCTCATCTGTACCTCATACCTCATCTGTACCTCATCCGTACCTCATCTGTACCTCATACCTCATCTGTACCTCATCCATACCTCATCTGTACCTCATCCATACCTCATCTGTACCTCATCCGTACCTCATCCATACCTCATCTGTACCTCATCCGTACCTCATCCGTACCTCATCCATACCTCATCTGTACCTCATCCGTACCTCATCCATACCTCATCTGTACCTCATCCGTACCTCATCCATACCTCATCTGTACCTCATCCATACCTCATCTGTACCTCATCCATACCTCATCCGTACCTCATCCGTACCTCATCCATACCTCATCTGTACCTCATCCGTACCTCATCCATACCTCATCTGTACCTCATCCGTACCTCATCCGTACCTCATCTGTACCTCATCCATACCTCATCTGTACCTCATCCGTACCTCATCCATACCTCATCTGTACCTCATCCGTACCTCATCCGTACCTCATCCGTACCTCATCTGTACCTCATCCATACCTCATCTGTACCTCATCCGTACCTCATCCATACCTCATCTGTACCTCATCCGTACCTCATCCATACCTCATCCGTACCTCATCTGTACCTCATCCGTACCTCATCCGTACCTCATCCATACCTCATCCGTACCTCATCCGTACCTCATCCGTACCTCATCTGTACCTCATGCCTTAGTAACATACTTGTATTATCTTTATTCTCCAACACAGAACGCCTTCATGTACATGAAGTTAGGTCTTGGTTAGGTCAGGTTGATGCCACAGAGGATTGGAACCCAGGAATCTTCTAGATGGAGGTCTTCCAGCAGACAACCAGTCCACTTGTGTGGAGTTGTTTAGAATCAGCTGTTTCAGATGGATTCTCTCATTCCTGTGTGTCTATCGCGTTCCGGTTGTGTTCTGTCTGTCATGTGACACACATAACAGCATCGTTTGTTCCAACGTACCACATGACGCCGCACGTGGCCGTCAGCTTTCTGTGGCCACCCCCGTCACAGAGGACGTGTACCTGCTGCTCCTCCGTCCCTCAGCATCCACCTTCAGATCATACGCCTTTATTTTGAAATATCTTTTACACCTCCAAACTCTGCCTCAATGTGAAGTGTAAAACATGTCAGCATGCTAACTTTAGCATCAAGTCAGACATCAGTTCATCTGCTGGACGTGAACGGAGAGCAAGCACCTCACTGCGGCTGAGTTGCACTCTCCGCGGGAGGGGGTTTGTATCGCTGGCCCCGTGTGGGCCTTCGTCCCCCATCATGCTCAGACCGCTGCTGGCTTTTGTTGACCTGAAAGCACCGATCAATCAACTGATACTGATCATGAGACGTTAACTGTAATGATTGTTTACAGAAAATGTATCGGAAGCATGTTGTATTCACTGGACAAATGAAAAAAAGAATTTTATGGAGTATTCTTTTCTGTCTTTCGTGTTATTTTTTTCAGTTTTTTCATATTTTTTTGTGTGTTATTTTTTCAGTTTTTCGTGTTCTTTTTTCTGTTTTGTGTTCTTTTTTCTGTTCGTGTTTTTTTTAAAATAATTATTCATGTTATTTCTTCATTTTTTTATTTTTTCAGTTTTCCGTGCTATTTCTTTCAGGTTTTCGTGTTCTTTTTTCTGTTTTTCGTGATATTGTTTAGTTTTTAGAGTTATTTTTTTCAGTATTGTGAGTTATTTTTTTCAGTTTTGTGTTATTTTTGTTCATCTGTACTGAATAGTTCCACTGGATCCTCTGCAGTTATCTTACAGAGGGAAGGGGGGAGTAGAGGATGCATCGACTTGGTGCTCCAACAATCTGTCTCCATGTAACGGAAGTTAGTTTCACACCAACTGACTTTGTTTTGGTCTTGAAGTCATTGAGAGGATGTTTGAGCAGGAACCTTAAGACTTCAGATGGTTGTTTAGACGTTTAGTGAGACGAGGGAATTTCTGGACCCAAATGCAACACACCAGGGACAACGTTTCCAAAAGACAGGAAGTTCATTGGTAACGGGGCAATGTGGCAGGGGGACGGGTAGAACACAACAAACTTCCGTAACTAAGTCTTCTTCAGTCTTCTTAAGGAAGGAACTCAAACAAACCGGCGTAACAAAAGTCTCTTCAGCAGGGCTTCAAGAAGCAACAGGAGCAGACAGAGCCAGCAGCGGGAGACAGGATCTGGAAGACAGGCAGCATGAGCAATAATCTGGCAAAGACAAGCAGGAGAGGCTTTAACACCTCTGAGAGGGACAGGTGTGGGTAGTTGAGGCGGATTGAGAGGAGATGGCTGGGAGTGGCGAGGGGTGATGCGTTCAGGGGAAGAGGGAGAAACCAGTGACGCCGGCAACCCATGACAGTTTAGGCTCATTAGGTCGGACACATGCTGACACATGCTGGCTACATGGGGACTCCAGAGACAATCAGGATCCTGATGAAAATATGGATCCAAGGGGAGTGAAGCTGACACGCTGGAATCTGGAAGAAGAAAAACTGAAAAGAATACCACAACAACAGAAAATACACCATGAAACACAGAAAGAAAAACCGAAAAAAATATCATGACAAACAAAAAATGACCACGAATAACTGAAAAAAATAACGTGGAAACCAGAAACAAACGTTGGACTTGTCAAGTCAAAGTGACAGAGACTTGTGTCGTTGATGGAATCTTCTCCACTGACGTTTTGTCTCCAGGTGACGTGTGCTCAGGGTCAAAGTGACTGTCCCCCTGTCCTGTGTCGTCTGTCTGTCCTCAGAGCTCTTCTGTATGGGCTTCAGCTTCACGACCTTCTTCTTCTTCGTGCTCGTCACCAGGACCACCGAGCTGGACTACGACCGTGAGTTCTCCCCCGACATCCTGTGCTGCTCATCCAGGTCCGTCTGACTCTGTCTCTGTGTGTGTGTGTGTGTGTGTCAGTCCGGCTGGCCGTGTCGGCCGTGGTCGGTGTGGTGGGCGGAGTCCTCCTGGTGCTGAGCTGGTGGCGGTTCGGTTCCGTCATGGCCTGCGTGGTGGTGGTGGGCCTGATCCTCGGGTTCCTGGTGGCCTCCACCGTCTTGTTCACCCCACTCGGTGAGAGGACGACTCAGCATTCCTGACCGCGTGGACGTAAGGGACACGGGTTCTAGTCTGATCTCCTGCTGTAGCCTGAATCCTACTCCTAATCCTACCGTACTCCTGTAGGAGGAGTCGTAGTGACAGACACGTATGTCTGCGGGTCATGTGACCAGTGAGTGGAGTTTGTGATGAGACGTCCAGGACCCATGTTGGGGGTCCATTCGTCGTCTGACCCAGACGTCGTGTTCTTTGTGTGCAGGCGACCTGGATGTGTTCCGGCGTTCCGATGCCGTCTTCTGGGTGACGTTCTGCTGCATCATGTTCCTCGTCCCTCTCTTCTTTGTCCGCTGGCCCAGAGAGGTGAACGTTTTGGCGCCATCCGGTGGTGCTGTGCTGTTGTTGTCTCTCTGTCACACACACGGTGTGACGCAGACGTGGAGCCCCCCCCTGTCTGGGTCTAGGTTTTTCTGCTTCCAGTGTTTTTCTTTCAAGCGATAAGCGGTGAAAGTCACGTGATGCAAACAGTCCAGTCCCAGGTGTTGTCGTCTGTGGACGTCGCCGTGACGACTAGTTTCCTCCATTGTTGTGTGTAGCTGGTGAACACGTGAAGTGAGTGTCGGTGTGTGTCCAGGGGAACATCGCAGCGTGCGGCGTCGCCGGCGGTTACGCTGTCCTTCTGTCTGTCAACGCCTACGTGTACACCAGCCTCTCCTACATCACCCTCAACGTCCTCAAACGCTTCCTGAACACCAGCTTCAGCGCCGCCTTCACCGACACGCCCCTCCAGACCATCGGTGAGTTGCGGTGAACGCGGGCCGCCGTCAGACCCGTGTCCTGACCTTTGCCCTCCCGCTCAGACTACCTGATGATCACGCTGTGGGTGGTGCTGGGCGTCTCCGGCGTCGTGCTGCAGCTGTACCGCGAGCGCTCGCGGCCCTTCTTCCCGCCCAGCCCGTACCTCATGTGGATGCAGGAGCGGGAACGCCGCAAGACCAACGTCCTGGACCCGAGTCACCACTTCCCCCCGCTGGCCGACCGCCTCCTGGCCCGAGCGCGGCAGCTCACCAGGCGCATGGAGCCGGCGGGAGAACACACACCTCTGCTGCTGTGACCGACGGGCGTGTCTTCTTTGTTTCCTTCAAGTGATGGCGTTGACTCCGTCAGCAGGTCTCGTTAGGGCACCGTCTGCCACCGTCTGTAGGACGGTTGGAAACAGAAAGTGTTACCGCACTAACTACGACCAGAGTTGACGGAAACTTCAAGACATTCGCTTTGAGTTCTGCGCGTTGACGTGAAAATACAATTGAACATTCTGCAGTTTTTTCCTCAACCTGCTTCCTGTGACACAAACAGTGCAGTCAGTGGTCGTCCACGGAGACGTGTCGCTGCGGATTCCACACACATCAGTGGAACGCTCTGGATGGACCAGTGTGTTTGCTGTCAGAGTCACAGCGGGTTCTGCAGAACCTGGGACCAAACGGGGGATCTGGACCTTTGACCCGTCAGGGTGTCACGTCTTCTCGTGGGACTAAAGCCAACTCTTTCATTTGTACGTTTTTGTACGGTTTGTTGTGTTTCATCGTTCGTGTGTGAGTCGAGCTGAACGTCGCGTCAGCTGACGGAAGCTGAAGCCTGGAAACGTTCACACACTGTGAAATACACCCACTGTCCTTTGTCAGTGTTTGATACGTAATAAATGGCCAATTCCTTCATAATAAAAGCACAGCTGTTGTCCTCTCCTTGACGATCGTAAACTGACCGAATATATAGAATTAAAACCTGTCAGAGGAAGTGAGACTGTTTGAGTTTAGAAGAAAAAAAGATAATGTTACTTTTATTTTGAGATGAAAATAATTCCTGAGCACTGCAGTGTCTCCCTGCGGCCACTGGAGGGCAGGACAGTGCTACGTTGATGTGGTCGGTTAGTCGAAATCTCCTTTTCCTCTCAGTCCAGTTACTGAATTCAAACGTTCATCCGTTGTTCATGCTGTCAAGGGGTGAATGCGTCACCTCTTCATCACAGACACCGTGTGATGACCTTGTGTCTCCACGTGTATCTGTAGCCTGTAGTGAGGCTGGTCCTACAGGATGTGTTTGAGTGTTGCAGGGGTCGGCAGGGGTCAAGGTGGGTTCTGTCCAAGTCATAGCTGCAGGTTTGTGGGTGAGGGCAGCACATGATACGTAGCTTGAACGATGGAGCTCAAGCTGTTAGCTTCCACCCTCATAGTTGGCTCCATGTTAGTCTGCTCTTCTCGACACCCCCCCACCTCATTCCCTGATGGGCGTGTGCTTTGGCTTTGGAGCATCTGGCTGCTTCTTCCTGACTAGATGAGGTTTCCTTCCTCCCGACTAGATGAGGTTTCCTTCCTCCCGTCTTCCTTTCGGTTGCTGACAGCGGTTTGAGACTGATCACAATCACAAACAGCTGCTTTCTGGAATCAACCGTGGTGTTTCTATGAACGTCAGCGTTCCACTGCTGAGAAGTAGTTTTCATCTGCAGGTTACACGACACACACTGAAGCCTTTGTAACGTGTGTGTGTGTGTGTGTGTGTGTGCGCGCAGGCGAGCTGCGCCGTCACGTTTCAGAGTTTTAAACTAAATCAGAAACAACAAGGACAGGTTATAAAACATTAGACGTTTTTATTCATGAAAAGCTGACAAAAGGAGAAAGGATGAAGATTCAACATATCACAAACGGAGGTTTTGTAAAGTGCCCAACGAGAAAAAAAACTAACAACAGATTTATAAACAAACACCACAAAGAAAACACACACACACACACGTCACGTAAAAACATAAAAACAGGCTCCTGCTCTAAAGTGTTTCCAGAGGCGTCGATCAGTAGTTCAAACAGATCATGAGTGCTCGTACACGTGCAATTTTCATTCACCCCCATCACCCCCCCGACCCCCCCATACATTCCAACGCCACTCAGATTTGTGATGAAGGCACGTGGCAGAAAGTCCTGATGTGACAAAACACACGTCTTCTACTTGCTGGTTGTCTAAACCCCCCCCAACATACCCCCCCACTTTGGTGACGCTCCGCACACGCTGACCTGCTGAGGCGGCGTCTGTCACCTTTGAGTGGAGACGTTCAAAACGGCTGAGGTTAGTGACAGTACTCCTTTAAAGTTGTGTAAAAGTCAGAAGACGTTACAGGGAGACATGGTGGATGTAACCATGGTAACACACGTAACCACGGTGGATGTAACCACGGTAACACAGGTAACCACGGTGGATGTAACCATGGTAACACACGTAACCACGGTGGATGTAACCATGGTAACACATGTAACCACGGTGGATGGAACCATGGTAACACACGTAACCACGGTGGATGTAACCATGGTAACACACGTAACCACGGTAACACACATAACCACGGTAACACACGTAACCACGGTGGATGTAACCATGGTAACACATGCAACCACGATAACACACATAACCACGGTGGCTGTAACCATGGTAACACATGTAACCATGGTAACATGCAACCACGGTAACACACGTAACCACGGTGGATGTAACCACAGTAACACACGTAACCACGGTGGATGTAACCGTAACACACGTAACCACGGTGGATGTAACCATGGTAACACAC
>CAAKHB010001456.1:6381-17391 GCA_901007665.1 Aeoliscus strigatus
TATCTCACAGCGGCTCAGATGACTGGTTTTATTATGTTTGATTTTTTTTTCAGTTCTTTATAAAAACTAGACAAAAGCAGGACCTGTGTTAGAAAAGTCAGTGGAGCTCACATATCAACTGACCCGTCTCTATGGCAACTGAGCAAACGGAATCCACGGATAAAGGTGCGATGTGACAGAATCTTCTGGAAGAAAGAAAGAAAGAAAGAGGTCAGTGGACGTAGAATTTGTTATTTCAGTGACTACAATTTATGCTAATGCTAGAGCTAACGTGCATACGTGTATATGTTTGTGTGCGATTCTCTGGGAGGTTCCAGGTTATTAATCCTCACACTCAATGAGGAAAACAACATTTAAAGTGGCTTTGACTTAACTTTAATAAAGTATGATTAAAAACATGAATCTTAATGCCATAATTTAAAGCCTGTCACCTCTCACTTCATTAGTCTGCAGGTTTAAAGGGTTCTGGTCTCATTCCAAAATTCATTTAACCTCTAACTTGTAATTTCCTTTCAAGCCCATCCGTCTTCATCGCGCGCTCATTTCGTTGTCTGTTAGGGGTTGAACATTAGTGGCTGTTTGAAGGCCTCGCTGATATAAATTGTAAATGTAAATTGTGAGTGTGATGTCACGTAAAGTCCTCGGGAGAACTCAAGCTATTCTTCCTCGGCTCGTGTAACACTCCATCTGGAAAATCACGGTCAAGGTTTGACTTTTCACCTGATTTAAAGTCTCATCCATCATGTCGACGCCAAAAAAGTCAACTGTCATAAACCATTGCGGCGACTCTTAAATCACCTCACTGTCGATTCCCTGCTCAACATCCATCATGCAACATTAGCTGTTTAAACACTCACCTTGTTCTTTCACACATTATTACTCCCGTTTAACCTGAGTTACACAACGCTCGTGGGTTTTCTCTTCTCAAGTGATTTACATGTTATCCACCAAACCGCCTCTGAGGGCCCAGGTGTCACATATTTCATCGAATATTTTGCATTTTTCGGTTTCTTTTTTCTGAAATGTTTGAAGCACAGTGTTGGAAATAATGACGATTCAATCAGTGATTCTGACTGATCTTGTTTCTCAGGTGCATTTGCTGGCAGAAGAAAGAAGACATTCCGTTTGTAGCTTGCGCACACAAACTCGTGATTGTCTGAGCATATCGCCTTTTTTCTTGAGACCAAAACAGCGTTTGCGTTTGATGATAAGGATTCTGTGAACCCTGCATCTTTCTTGCAGGTGAATAGAGTCCACACGTTTTCCTTTGGAAACCCTGCGTCTGCGTGTCAATCAGAAAAGGTCATCACAGCTGAAAAGGTCGTGAGTGATCGACCCGCTTCTGCTGCCTGAAAGCAACACTGATGATGATGTTACCACTGATTGACAGAGCTGTGGTGTGTGTTTGCATGATGTATTGTGGAGGTGTGATGGATTTCTGTTCCAGGTTGAGGTCTACTTTGAATATTCTGCATGTTTTCTAATGAGAGACTCACTAATATTTTGCCTCCCACCAATGATGCACATGGTGAATCTCCTTCCACATGGTGGTGCTGTTGCATTAGCTTTAGCAGTAAGAGCAACAAGAACGGTAGTGGAGAATGTGGCCTTAGTTAATATTGGTGGAGTTGGTCGAATGTGAATGCAACATGTCTCTGCATGAGTGAGATCACACACACACACACACACACACACACACACACACACACACACAGGTGACATGGTACAGTCTCTATGTGGGGCATAGATTCATTCATCTTAATTAATCTCGTTTTTGCATTTATTCCGTTTTTTAATTCACTGATCTTCCGGCTTGGTTCCTCTTGTTCACATTGTTTTATGGACTCTTTGTTGACATATGACAAATGAACCAATCTGAATCTGATTAGCTTAAGACAAGTGTTTAGGAAAGTGCTGCCCCTGCACCCAAGCGTTCTTACAGTCTCAAAATATGACACTTTTTCCAGTTTTTCATTGCCAAGATAGCTGGCACAAGTCATATAAGAGTGATCTGTCTGTAGAGCATATATGTGAAATTATACACACACACACACACACACACACACCATCTCAAATCAATAACCATTTGTGCTGTGACCATATGACCATATGCCTGACTCATTCAAATGCCACGTGATGGGAACCATGACTGTCTCCCGCACGAAGATCAGCCAGTCTGATGATGCTCAGTGTGACTTATCGCTGTGTGACAGATGACGCGTCCAGAAGCCCATTCTCACAGGCAATCTGGCAGCCGAACTGGACAAGCTTTGTGTCTGAATAATTGGTTGGTTTCCTTCTCCACAGCACATAAACAAGATGCTGAAAATGTGCAGGGCTGTAAATGGCCTTCAATAATCAGACGAGTTAATTGTTGGGCTCATTTCAAATCATCTGTTCCGCCAGTTCCAAGTGTTCTTAAAGTGTTATTGCTACAATAAAAATAATTACAATGTGTTTTGAATAAATACTAGTTTAGTTTGTAGCCTTGTAGAGAGGTGTCATTTAGGTTCTGACATTTCACCATCACCCCAGCACTTTGGATGGAGATGGAACTCTAGTGCTCAAGTGGAGATGATGCTCAAGGCACTGAAATAATGTCTTTGCAGCTCCAACATGAGATAAACCAAAACAACAATATCTGAGACAAACAGACAGACAGAGGAACAGACACATCCTGATCACAAACTGTTTCTAAACATCAGACAGGTCTTTACTGGACAGATTTCTGTTCCCACAACGCCATAATTTCCAGTACACAACACAAATGGTGTCAGCAGTATTTTCAATTTATGTGGAATCAGTAATATGGAATCAATGTGGCTGTAAAAAAAAAGTTAATGACACGACCTGATCCCCAGTCTTCCCCACCTACTGCATTAAGCTGTTCCTCCGCTATCTGGGACAATATTCCCACTGCACTGGATTTATCCAGCAAGATTAAGAAAAAAAACAAGATATTTGGTGTGTCTTATCGCTTAAATGGAAAATGAACCATCCCCTGCGGATTGTGTTGAAGAATGCTGGAACAGATGGGATGAACAGAGTACAACAGGTATGCAGAAGTAACATGAGCACTTGAGACTGGAGTGAGGGCCGGGGGCTTTTCAAAACACTGTGCAAGATGTTTCCTACAGGTTCTTGCTCTGTAGGAGGAGACACCTTAATGTGAGGAGGAGGATGTTGTGTGTGTGTGTGTGTGTGTGTGTGTGTGTGTGTGTGTGTGTGTGTGTGTGTGTGTGTGATCTGCCAGACTTGCACTACAACAACTGGACACTTGTGTGCGCACTGTAGCTTCCACACCAGCAGATAGTGGCGCCGGGTTCAGCACCGCCAGCAGTCAAGGTAGCCAATGAGAGTGAGGCGATAACAGGAAATAGGATGTTCATGCTTTCAAAATAAATGAAATGACGCTAAACAGGCGGCTGAGTAAAGGTGAGTCCAAGTTACACTTAAAAAAACACAGATTTAAAAAGCCCACATATTTATCTGATCAATTTCTGCTCAAATTGATGAGTTCACAAACGTTAGGAATTCAAATTCTACTAGCTTTTCAACATAACTACACCCTTGAGATATGCAATGATCATAACCTCTGATAGGAACATGAGAATTAACCCACTAAACGAACCAGCCCTGTGCTGTACTTTACCCGCGACTTTTATTTTGAAAACACGCAAACGGAAGTGGGGTTTCGCCCTTCTCCTGTGTACTTTGACACCGGCTATCCAGCAGATCCACGCACAGTACAGTGTCGTCTGCCGTATTCTGGACCTCAGCTCCCCCAGTTCCTGCTTCCTGCCGCAGATTCCACTCAGTTTTCCGGAGCAACAATTTGTGCAGCCGCCGCCAGCTCCTCCGCAGCCCCCGGCCGGATGCCGCTGGACGCCGGTGGACCAAATCGAGGTAAGGTGATAATACTAGCCCCAGCACATAGCGGAAATTTGTAGCAGGAACTGCCCGCAGATTCCCACTAACATCCCGGCCTGTTGACTGCGTCGCGGCTGGGGTCGGTCCCGTTATTCGAACGCCGTCACTCGGAGGGTTTGTTCTTCGTCAACTTCCACATACGCCGGCGTCTTTTGTTGCGCAAAGAAAAGCAAGTGTGCTTATTATCCGCATTTGTTTGGAGAGTGGGGTGTTCCACAACGGAGAGGAGCAACCCCGTAACCCCATGCAACACTGTGGGGTTCACAGGTCCGGACAGCCGGGGAAATGTTGTGTGGTTTTTTGTTTATGAGCTGAAGGCACCAACGCTGCTAAACGCGTATAGCCGATAAGCTAGCTGCCGCCGTAGCCGTTGTCGTCTCGAAGAGTTCTCGGTGTCAACATTTCCTTTGACCTCCACCTTCGACCATCCAACTGGCAAACAAAGACATGTCTTTGGGGGGGGGGGGTTGCAGGTAAATCCATCCTGCAACGTGCCCCCCCCCCACCATCACCACCACCACCGGGTTGTGTTTCGGTGTGGCGAGCAGACAAAGCGTGTTTCAGCCTCAGTGCACCTCTGTCGGTACCAGCAGCATCAGCAGCAGCAGCAGCAGCAGCAGCAGCCGGGCGTGCGTTTGTTGTCAGCATCCGGGGCTGCTTGGAATAACCGATGGTGAGCTAATACTAAAGACTCTCATATGATGGGAGGTGATGCGTGTCATCTTCATCACATCGGTGACCCCCGCCCCCTCCTCCTCCGTGAAGGATGCGCCTGTCAGACGTAGCTGCTGCATGTGGTTCTCCTGCTGATGTGGTTCCAGAGGTTCAGCCCCAGCAGGAGAACCTGTTACAACTCGTCTGCTTTTATAGCGATGTAAAAGTGACATTGGATGTCTCATGAGAACTGGGTGTGTGATACTGTCATGGAGCACAGTGTGATTTGAATGCCTCCCAGTATTGATATGACTTATGATGTGTCTTTTTTATTCAAATTCAAGTCAATTTAATATGCATAGCCCCAACATTTGTCTCAATGGACTTTACATTTGGCACAATACATCACCGTCTGACCCTTGACCCTCAGTCGGCCCTTTTAACAGGGGGAAAAAGGCAGAAGCCCCAGAGGGACCCATCTGGGTCCATCTGGCCTTGGGGATGGACTTCCTTGTGGAATCCACTTGTGAAGTATCACGTCACTGTTTATTTTCACTGTTGATATCCCATGAACTCTGCACTGCACCTGGATTTTCTCTCTTTGAAAGCACAATGTGTGACAATAAATCATTTGGTGTGACACGGTGTCGCAGTTATCCCATCGTTTCGATCTGCTCGCTGCCAATAGCCATTGTGCTCCTGTTTGAATTGTAGTTGCTGACAAGAGAGCAACTCAACACCCATGGACAACTAATGCATCATTAATGTTATCTAATGAAGTCAGCCCTGGTAACTGGAAGCAGATTGATTGAGTTACCAACCTTAATCCATTCATGAATAAGTAAACGGCCACATAAATTGCGGTGACAGCGGTCTCTGCCATGCAAAGGGAAGTGGTTTTAGGATTGCAGTGGTGGTGGTTTCTGTCACTGCAGATGGAGAGTTTTGTTTTTTTTGTTTTTTGCTTATGTTTTCAACTGTATGACGCCATTATTTCACATCAAATGAAGTGAACAAATTGCTTTGATCAGGACTTGGCCATTTTTGCAATTAATAAGATTCATTTCTGTCAGCAGGGTGCAAATAATTACATTAGCCCAGTTGTTTCCACACTGCATTAATTTTGATGAAGCACATGTGAAATAGAGCCAACAACCCTCTGAATATACGCGGACGGTTTTCCTGCTGAATCTATCAGCACTGTGTTTCTTTTGCTTGTCGGGTTGATTCGATTGGAACAATGTTACGAATGCGTCCATGTTTCTATAGTAAGACATGATGCTGCATGTATAATACTATGCATCCTGAAGAAGTGGGTGATCTATTTTCTCCTCGTTCCCTTCCTCCCCTGTTCTCTGCCCTTTCTGCTCCCACCCTCCATGACTTCTGTGCCACTGTCTGTCTTCATTTTTGACTAATGAGTTCATTAAACATATTAGCGGTGCTCTGCCTGAGAGGTTACGTGCAGTGTGCAGAGCAAAAATGAGCGGTGACTCATTTTTTAATTCTATCTGTATAACACTGTGCACGTTTGTCACTATAGCAGCACTGACACACACCCTTTTCTCTGTCAACTTCAGTGCAGCAAGCCACTGGCAAGTGTGTTTTTATTTTATTTTATTTAAAAAAAAAAACCCACACAGTTTGTTTTTCATTTCAGTTCTGCCTGCAATACCAGCCTGTCACCTGCACAGCAGGCACCTCTGTTTGCATGAAAAGTCATTGTAATTTCAAGCATCACAGTGTTTTGGCTCAGTGTACTGTGTGTGTGTGTGTGTATATGTATAATACTCGATATTAGCTTCAGTGTGCTGTGTATATACGTCCCCTTTTTGCACCCTGTTGTCCCAGATATATTTTTGGGAAAATGTCTTGACAGATGAGGAAGAAGAAAGCCGAATAGATCAATGGAAGAAACAAACAAACACATTTTTAGGGCATGTTCCCGGATTGCGGCTCATGCTCCAAACACAAAGAAATGTGAGCGCCGTGCAAGACGCAGCAATTCTTGTCGCAAGTTGCAGTAACAATGGTCCTAAAAGAGAGAGGCTCATCTGCCGGCATTGTTCTGTGAGAATTGTTCATCTCTGTGAAGGATATCTCTGCTTCCACATACCAAAGCACGCACTGTAAAGACAGCAGAAGCCGTGGAAAACATGCTTTAGCCTTTGTTGCTTTGAGGAGAAGGGAAAGTGATATTTTCATTACTTTAGATATGTAGGCACGTATTTTTTTTATTTATCGTACGTAGCAAAGAGATAAACAGTATCTGTGTCATGCATGTGAAAGTAACAAAAAAAAGAAATTTCTCAGGAGCTGCACTTGATGTCACAGTATTTGTAATTTGGCAAAAGTCCCCGAAAGTGTCATATTCCAAACCTGAAAATATTAAATCCCATTTCTTGAATGGAAAGCTGTCTGCGGGTGTTGACCAGTACCTCCAGTACCTGTGGCACCTTTGGGAAAGTTTTTTCACTCGACAGTTAAGCATCAGCCCTTTTCTTGTAATACTGAAGTATTTTTTTAAAGAGATGATAAAATGAACCTCTCAAGATGGTAATGAGTTTGTGGAGTCTCTTTTGGTGCCTCGTGTTCGAGGATGAGAACGGTAAATGCACAGCACCTGCGTCCACTTACCTAACATCTGAAGAATTACTGCACAGTGCCGCTTTTCCAAAGGGCAAAATCTGTGACAAAGACGCCTCTGCCAGCATTTTACTCCTGCTCTCATCCTGCCAGAGGGTCATTATTATCTGTATTGTAAGACAATGAGTCCACATCGTGATTGTGACAGCCAATCACAAGGCGAGTGTGCTGCAGGTCTCCATGGAGAGGAGCAAGCCAGTATGAGAGGCTACTCTAACCACGGCAGGTCAGCCTGATCCAGGCTGAAGGCATTCTGAGGTAGCGCACAAAGAAAATGCCTCAGTCCTCACTGTCTGCCAGTCTTACTCAGAATGAATGTCTTCAGACAGGGTACAAAGAGGGGAGAGTTTTAGACAGGAATCCAGTCAGACGGGCACAGAGTGGCCTGATAGTCCGTGTGGCATCACGTTGGATTTATGTAGTTTATGGATTTAGATCGCAGACTGTCTGGTGTGGTTTTCTCAACCCAAGTACACATTTGGCTTGAGAAGTAGCTCAGAGTGTGACGTGTCCCTTTTCCTGTCGCCACGACCGGACAGACATTGTGACTTGGATTTACCCTCAAAGAACATGCAGCCCCCACCCCAGCTGCCCAGGCTGCAGTGTCCTTTCCTCAGAGACCATGTCTTCTTTTGTACGCGTACATTTCCTGTTTCTAGAGGAATTATTACTGCTACCTCTGCTGCCTGAGCTGGGATGTGGGTCTTTTGACATTTCTTCTCACTTGAGCTGTCCAGAAATAGATATTGAAACATCCATTTGCAGCACTTCTGACCCCCACACCCCTTCCTTTTCAGCATCTAAGTGTACCTCCATGTGCAGCCACGTGCAGGATTCGTATTAATCTGTGCATATAATTACAGCGCGTGTGCATTTAGTTTATTTCTTTGCTGTTTGTGAATGTTAAGGATAAGAAGAACGTCTGTGGCTCCTCCTCTGCACGAGCAACACAAGTCACATGTCTCTGACACCATCCAAACACCCTCTGCGTACCATCCAAACACACCTACTCACAAAAATCCCCTGATGCTCAGCGCCCATGGCCCAGCAAACAGCCTTGGAAGTCCAGCTAAATCACAGCTCAGGCTGGGATCGGAGCATGCGTGGAGCGCTGGAGGAATTCAGAGATGCAAAGCAAAAATCGTGTTGCCTGACAAGACACCGCCGCGTCAACATTTGACACCGGGGGGACTCAGTGTCAACTTCACTCATCGAAACACTCTTCAGGAGTGGAAACCTCCAGAAAGTACAAACCCACACGAGTGGAATCCCTGGATAGGTGGAGCCTAGATTTGAAGTGCAAGAGAGAGGCAGATGGGTATGGAGGGGAAATTAAAGAGAGAAGAGAGAGGTGGTAATTGGGACAGCTGTACAGCTCCAGGCAGCAGCAGTCAGAACACCCAGCTCACTCCGGCTCTGTACCTCCACTCGCTGCAGCCCTAAAAAAACAAACGCAGCCAGAGACCCAGATGCCAGCCATTAGGATCATGGAGACAATGGCCCCAATTCAATCTGCAGCCTTGAACGCAGAAGGCACAACACTGCAAAGACGCACGCGTCGACCGTAAGCTCACGCGACAGAATAGGTTCATTTCACACACTTGAGTAGAGAGGTTGTGTGACAGGCCTGTCTCTGCAAGCCGGTTTGCGGATATTTTTTGTGATTTTTTTTTTTGGGGGTTTTGTTTTTTGTCACAGAAAGCCAGCTCTCACATGACAAGCATTGAATTTACCGGGACTGACTAGCACTGAGGTGTGGGCATGCGTTCAGGTCCCTGGAAAGTGCGATCTGGATGGCGATGAAAGGCCCGTATTATCTTTCTCACAGACGTGGGGGCTATTTATGTCACCGTTGCCACTTTGGCTTCCTGCAGGTTTCATTTGCAGCGGTTGGGAGAGCGTCCCTGAGGGGAAAGTTATCCCTGTGACCTCCACTGAGGGGTCAGACGATGGGATCAGCCCCACTGTGTCGCCCTTGTAGCCGGGAGAGATTTCCTGTTTGCGCTGAGCCTCACTGATGTCTCTGCCAAGTTCACGAGAGGTGAGGGAGTTAATGTACATGTGTCCATTTCGACGTCTTATCAAAGCGCTCGTTGTCCGGGTGTGTGGCATGTGCGTCTCCTGCTGGCCGCGGTGCGGCGATGGGCGAGAGGATTGCGAGGGCTCGCAGAGGATTGGCCTGATTGGATTTCAGTGGCAGGAGTCACCTGGCTCAGCAGGGGCATAATCAGACAGCGATCATGTTTGGAATCCAGAGCAGACGCACTGTCTGAGAGAGGACATACTGAAGAAATCCAGAAATGTCACGGGAGTCACGGTGACAGCAGAGCTAGAAATGCTGGGGCCCGTTTCTGCAAGCAGGTTAACAGAGTGTGTTCATCCTGAAATGAGGAGACCTTTTCAGAATTTTGAATACTTATCTAAAGTGACAGAAATCCAACCAAATGTCTTCATAATTTCATATATTTGAAGTCAGCTTATCAGCAAACCCTAAAATTAGGGGACTTGCAGTTTTTCTCATCTCAGGTTAACAAACACAGGGTTTTCACTGAACTAAAAGGAGATGTTCCTGTCAGACTGTTGTTTCTCTTCCTCAGCCCTTCTCTCCTTCCTGTCAGCGTATGACTGATCCTGGACATTGTAACATGACACACGCTGTGTTTATTGTTCCTCATCGTCCTCTGGTGTCATCGTTCTATTTCCAACCGCCAATGACGTGTTTCAGCTTCGCGTCATTAGCGAACTGGCAGAAATGTTTATTACACAAGCACTGCACGGTAGTCAACATAACTCCACTTGAATTTCCTTGGTGGGTGTGTCCTCTGTTTCCTCTGTATTTTTTTTTTCCAGTTAATCTCTTGATAGCAGACGAGTAGAAAGTGAAAGCAAGCTGAATTCAGCTGACACTAACCCTCCTTTGCCTCTGACTGGCGAGTGTTCACTGTTGTATTGTAATTTTATTATGTAATTTTTTTTTGCAGCTTGTAGGTATTTATTCAATGTTCTGTCACCTTATGAATGTAACTTGTAGGAACGTGTGTCCGTAGACCTCGCAGTCAGGTCAGTTTAGGAGTTTTCTGTTCCACTCGAATATTGTTTCTCACATTGATTAGCTGAGATGTAGAATTTATTTACGACGTTCATATCGTTGCCTTGCACAAAGGTCTTCCAGTTTTTTTTATATTGTGGTATCAATAATAATAACCACAGACAGCAGAGGTTTGTAGGTTGCTGCTGGAGTTTTTATTACCACTGTGTACATGTCATTTGAAAAATTGGATTATTTGTTGGCTGCCCGGTGGTTTTCATGAAACCGGGGCAAATGATTTGGATCCCTACTTTGTGCTCGAAATAGAAAAAAACCCCAACCATTCCCGGGTCCTGTTTCACAAAGCATGTACAGTGAAAACAGCAGCTTTCTTCTCATTCCAAGTTTCCTGATAAACAAATTTTAAACTTTAAAGACACTTGGTCTAAGTTCTGACTTCTGTCGGTTCACATGAAAAAACAATTGAAAACTCATTCCAGGACAAACAGGCCCAAGTATGTCTAAATGGGTTTTTTTATATGCTTGTTTTTACCTTATCAGCACTTTTCTCTTGCTCATCCTGCCATCTCTGTAAGCTCGCTGGTGACCTTTAGTCCTGCTGCAGCGTATGTTGGAGTGGCAGCGCTGGCATTCATCTATGGCAAAGCCCTTGGCAAACAGGCTCGAAACATTTTGCAGTTGACACACCTGCCATATAACTTCAGGGTTGGGCATCACATGGTGTCACCCCC
>CAAKHB010001456.1:20723-32188 GCA_901007665.1 Aeoliscus strigatus
TGTGTGTGTGTGTGTGTATATACAGTTACAGGTAATGTGAAAAAATGTGAAATATGCAAATACTCTGGTTATTTGCATATTACCAGTCTTTTCACATTACCTGTAAAACACACACACACACACACACACACACACACACACACACACAGATCACATATTCCTACATTTCTTCATATACACTCACACGTAAATGAATAACTAGGAACAGCGACAATCAGATGATGGATCTTGGTTAACCCATTATAGTTTACAAGGCCATTTGCTGCCTGGTAATTGGACTGTTAATTAAAACAAAGGCCTAACGTGCCCTAATTGCTGAAACACTCTACATAAAGAAGATAATATAAACACTACATCCATCTGCCGACGACTGTTCATTATAATCCAGACGTCTAAAAACATCCATAGGAACCCAAACACATTTTTTTAAGTATCATGGATGAAGTGAAACTATTGTGTGATGTTCTTTTTAAATGTAGATTAATGAATTTACAGCACAGCTCGACTGTGTTTCTCCCCTATATCGCTGATCCCGTCTCCTCCTGGAGGGATTGTGGCTCCTCTCCTACTGCAGTCTGATAAAGCAGACACTCCCTCTGATGTCTCTCATCTCTTCTTGTCTCCCACAGTATAGACGCTCTGTTTGTTTTATGCTTCCTGACACTCTCTTTTACTGTTCTCTCCTTCCTTTTTGAGGTGTCTCGCAGTGCGCTGTCCCAGTGTCGGGTGCAATGGATCACGATTGTCAGAAAAACTTAATGCTGTGTGGACTTGACCCCCACTCTTTATCACGTCAACGTTTTTTTTTTATACAGTGAGAGGTTTGTTGCTTCATATCTTTGGCAGTGCATTCGTCCGTTGGCTTACAGCCGGTGACAGAGTGTGTGTCCACTGAAAGCCACGGTTGGCTGAATCAGGGCGAGGCTGCTGGCGAACACACACACACACACACACACACACACACACACACACACACACGCATGCACGCACGCACACGCACAGATTGTATGCGTTTGTTTCGTATTGATTCAGAGCAGGCGCTGACCTACGATGTAGTCTGCACTGTAAAAGACCCAGACCAAATGACCTGCTCGAAGCAGGCTGAAGGCAGTGGTGTAGGAACAGCCAGGAACCAGCCCCAGGTCCGAAAAGTCAAAAGACCATACAGTATCTAGTTTTGCACACACACCCACACACCTCAGCTTTCCATTGTTTGTGCAAATGTCAAGATGAATGTTTTATCATTTATACACACTACGTCCTCCTCTAGTATATGCGTTTAGTTTTAAATTGTGGCTGAGATGAACAGTACATTAGTAATCATCACTAAGGTTCCTAACAAATGACCATTCTCTGTAATAGGTGGATAGTGAGTATACTTTAATTATCCCCTGAGGGAAATCTCGGCGTCACAGCAGCAAGGCAACATAAATATTCATTGTAAGATACGTCCACGTGTGTGTGCACATCATCGAACTCACAGAAAGAAGGGAAGGATGCACTCGGTTTCCAAATGTAGTTGGGCAGCACCTGATGTTCTGGGCAAACGTCGGCTGAATGTGTGAGTAACACTAAGAGTGTTTTTATAGTGTACAGAGTTTTGGTCAGGGACAGGTCAAGGAGGGTTACACCGCCCCTAAGCATCTGTGAAATGTGTGTGTGGAATGGAATTCACATAATAACTGATCAAAAATGTCAAACAACATGGACAAACATATATCTCAGCAGATCAGTGTGTGTGTGTGTGTGAGAGAGAGAGATATATATTTAGTGTACTTGACACTGATAAATGAGGCTCCCCCTGCAGTTGCTTTGTAAGTCAAACCCAGATTGTGCTCAATCTTTCTCTGTCGTATCCTCTGTATGACTGTGTGTGTGTGTGTGTGTGTGTGTGTGTGTGTGTGTGTGTGTGTGTGTGTGTGTGTGTGTGTGTGTGTGCGCGTGCGCGTGTGCGTGTGTGTGTGTGTGTGTGCACGTGTGTGTGTTGCCTCACACACACACATGTGCACGCATAAGCTCAGGTGTATATGATGTGGCAGACTGCTCCCACCGGCCCTCCAGATGGCTTCAGTGTCAACACCTCCCCTCCACCAGTCCTCCAATCACTCCTTCTTTCAGTCCTTTTTCCAATTGTTACATAACTCTTCCGTCAGTCCTTACATCCCTCCTTCCATCACTCCTTCCATCCCTCCATCCATCCCCACCAACACACCCTGTTCCCTGTACTATTCGATTACTGAGGGTGAAAGATTTCCTCACTGTCGTGTTTTCGTGCAGCTTGCAAAAATCATCTCAAATGTATTTTTAGAAACCGATAACAAAAGAGTGACAGTAGGGGAGAAAGATGGCAAATAAAATGGACCCTTTAGTTCGGGGTCAGTGGCTTCTCCACAAATGATCCTTGAAGGCAGATTTCACAGAGGAAACGACGAAGAAGTGCACGCTTCATTGACAGTACAGAGAAGATATTTCTAGACCACCACCCAGGCACGTAGCCAATGACTTATTGACAGAATCGACTACGCTTCAAGTTTCTCAGAACCAATCAGTGCTCCTTTTTATTGGGCTGTCTAGTGTTGGGTGTGATGTTCAATAGTGATGATAGAATTTAAGGTGGATTTACACTGGAAGCGTCTGCGGCGGCTCCTGGCGGCGGCTTTTACTCTAGTTCACACCGGCCGCACTGCGTTTCAGCAGCATCTCTCGCCACGCCGCTATTGATAGGAATCTTTGTACTTCGGCGCTCAACCAGGGCTGAGGCACAACAGTTACCACAGGGCAGAGAATCCGGTCGATTTTCAAAATAAAACCCACAGCCATCGATGCATTAATGTTACGTGACAACGCTGATGAAAACTGAAGCGCATCAATGAGGAAATGAAGCCTCGCTCTTGTTTGTTGTCGTCTACACACGCCGTCCCCTGACTCCCGTGTTGTGACTCCCGTGTTATGACTATGGCCATGTTGGGGGAGGACATGTTTCCTGGAAGAAGAGGTTGTTCTATGAATGCATTTTGTTTGCATGTGACTAGAGAGGTGAACTGCATTTAAGATGTGGCCATTCATTTATTCCTGCTATGTGTAACTGGAGCTGAGGTGATGGGTGCATGACAGCAGGATGGAAGCAGTGGAGATTCGCTGGAGGCTGTGGAAGTGAGCAGGCTTCCGTCCACGTTTACAGCTGATTAACATGGCCGGCAGTGATGATGAATTCGAGCGGGAAGATTTTTCCTGAGAGGGTCCCGCTACCGCGGCACCGAGATCAATTTGTTTTATAAGAGTAAAATGGAGAACGCTGTCCCAAACGACCGAATTGCTTTTGTATTTGACCAGGAAACAATAGAAAATGGAACGTCAGCTTTCTACAGAGCAGTTTCACCGGAGCCGATTGGACAGGATGGAATGTGGGGAAATGCTGGGGGCCGCACCAGGTCTTTGACTTGTTTCATCTTTTTTTTCATATTTTGTATTTTAGCTGCATTTACCTTCACTCTGAGTTCAGTTTAAACAGTCTGTGCCCCCTCACCCCCATGAAATCTCCTGTAGTGTGTATATATATAACTCTTCCTCTGCCCTCTCCTCCTTTTTTTTCTTCCTTGCTCTCAATTTTCCATTCCCTCATCAGTTGCTCTTCTCTCCCCCCTCTCCTCTTCTCTCTCCTTCATCTCTGCTCCTCCTGCCCCCATCCTTACTGCGGGGGTTTAATCGTTACTCTTTCTGCTTGCCTTGTCACGTTTGGCCCCCGTGCACGTCTGTCCAGGCCTCGTCACACGCTGATGGAGCTAGCTGGGCTGACATCCCGCCGCAGTGCTGAGGGCTTCTGATGTCCGTGACACTTGTACTGACCTGTTCCTCACTCCTCAAAGCCCTGACATCATCAAAGTGGGACACATTTCTTCCTGTGGGCTATTAATCGCTAAATATGGTATGAGCCACATTTTTATATCTCTAAATTAAAGGAGGAAGGGGAAGAGGGAGTTTTTACCTTTTGTGTTTTCGTTTGTTCTGGTGTTATCAAAGCCTCATTCTAGCTGGCTTGTTCCGGCTCTTCATGTACTTCACATCCATCCTGCCGTCGCTTCTCTTTTGTATTCTATGTCTGTTCTTGGGATAGAAACTGCATCAGCACTATTTTCTTCTGAGCTCCACAGCTGCGACCCCACGTGCGCAGCTTCAGATGACACAAGATCATACATGGGTTGCACTCACATGTGCAGACACACTCAGGTTCATGTGTAAAAGTGCACACACATGCATCGTCCTTAGTAGGGAAAAAAGGACATGCACTGATGTAAAGTGATGCACAAGCTATGTGGGAAAATGTCGTCCAAAATGTTCCTATGTTGGGAGGGTGCGGCGATACTGTTTTAAATCGATGATATTCAAATGCAAATGAAGGCAAACCATCCCCAGGCCTAATAAATGAAACATGGATGCAAGGACAGGGCTGCTTCTAATTCAGCCATATTCATGGTGGAGGAGGACGTTACACAGGTTCCTCCTGGTGGTGTGCTTTCACCAGCAAGTGGTGGATCCGTGTTGACATTTCTGAGGCTAATGATTCAACTTCTGACACACGGTCACCATGTATTTCATGGCTGAGATGTACTTTGACCATGAACTACAGAGCCTACGTACAAGTCGCTAACATGCTAACAGCTCACGTCAAGGAACAGAGACATGTTTGTCGTTAGAGGATGGTCTTTTCTCCAAGCAGGCGGCTGTTGACCCCATAAACACAAGTTACAAGCTGACGTGAGGGTGATGTTACGGTAGAATAATTGGTAATTGGTAACCAGTATTTCACCGCAGCCTCGGCTGTTATGACATCAACTTTTCAGCAGAGTATTTGAGCTTTGGTTGAATGTGGAGTTTTCATTATTCATTACTGATTTATTATAATTATATAACAGTCTGATCCTATTTTACTAAGTCTTGTTTTCTGTGTAAAAGCTACTAGGATGAACGGAGAAGCCAGCGAGTAGCCAGGATTAGATGCCTCCACTGATGTCTGAGATCTTTCGCAGGCAGGGCAGACGTGGAGGAAGGAATAGAGGAGCCCGGACCGTGCTGATCCATCGCCCAGAGCAGCGGGAAGTGATCTGCAGTCAGGGCTTTGACAGGCAGCGTTCATTCATGTTCAGCCTCCACTGTAGATTCCAGTCAACTGGCTCTTCAAACACTAAGCATCTCCAGCACACACACACACACACATAGGCATGCAGGCAGGCTGGGTGTGGGCACTCACAGCTTTGCTGCCTCAATTGATCCTCAAAGGCGAGCGAAAAAGGACAGCTACAGCGGCGGGGGCCAGTGAGCCTGAGCATTAGCAAGCTGCGGAGGGGGTCTGCTGTATTGATGATTCCGATGCTAGCCGGTGCTTAGCACCACTTCTGCTCAACATGCAAAGCCATCACATTAGCCCACATCCTGCCCGGCCGTTCCCATTAAACGCCTCGGCCCTGAGAATCTCTTCAGTTACATTAGATACACTACAGCCCTAATAAAAACCTACACGCTCTCAGGTGCTGAATTGTACCGGTAAAAAGCCGCAGCGAGTGCAGTACTGGATAGTAACAGACAGTCTGTTCACCCGGCGTTGTCCCATATTGTCATCATGACTGATGTGTGACTTGGCAGCATGCGGCCCCCAGTCACAGTACTGTGTGTGTTTGTACGGTCATTCAAATGTTTACTCCCCCAATACCCATCTGAAATGTAATCAAGCAATGTGTGCATTGATTGTAAGTCTGTTTGTCGGTGTGATTGACTCGAATGCTGGACAAACAGGCAAAGCAGCTGATAGTGCTCAGTTAGATAAAAGCTCCACATGCTTATTGGAGGTGTGTCGGCCCTGGTTTGTCCTTGACCCAGTTGGAAAGGCAGACGATAGTGAGATAACACGGACCACAGCGTGGAGAAGGACTGTGTGTGTGTGTGTGTGTGTGTGTGTGTGTGTGTGTGTGAGAGCTCAGTCGGATTATAGATGACGCAAATGTAAGAAACAAGTAAAAGCCTTAAAGAATAATTTGACTTTGGATGTTTTTGATTATTTCCACATTACAGGGAAACTTTTCTTTATGAATCATTTGATCAAATCCGTGCTTCTCTTCCAGTCCCATTTGTTTTCCCCGGCAAGATGGTTCAAATCCTGCATAAACACAATACTGGCTTTGCAGCGTGTGCAGTTATTGAAATTCTAATTAAAGCGTGTTTCTCTTCAGTTGCCATGTACCTGAGATGTTCTGCAGAAAGCTTGCATCAGGCGAAAGAGTTTTGGTTTTAAAATGAGGCAGAAAAAGAGAGCCACTTCCTCTGCTCTTATCTCAGTTGTCAGATGTTCTCAATTTGCACATTAATATGAATCAGAAGCTTTTGGTGTTTTTTAGTTTTTTATTTTTTAGTGAAATTAAAACATTTGTTCAAAAGTGAAATGTTAACTAACAGCTGAAATGAAATGATGCCTCGATGTTTGGTAAAACTGAAAACATCTCAAGTCATGGCGCATGCCTCCGAATTATGCAAATCAACCTGTTTTAAATTGAGAGAAAGATGCAGATATAAGATGAAAAATCCCTCCAATTATGCTGAAATACTCCCTAGAAAGTACTTTTTTAATGTGGTTTGTACACTAGTCAATTTGCTGGTGTATATCCAATAAAACAACAACATAAAAAAAAGGTTTTCCATCATCTAGCGGCCGACACATCAGGGGCTTTCATTTTCATCCCGTCCTGCTCGTTGGCTCCAGACGTGCACATTCTTTTCCGCGGCCAAGCCCTCTGATTTCCATGGATCATGTTTTTTCTCTTATGAGTCTGATCACATGAGACGGTGACAAATCCAATCAGTCTCATTAGATGAAGCAGTGTGTGTGTGTGCGTGTGTGTCTGCTATATGTTTGTGAGTGGCTCCAAGTGGCTGCTGGACATGTCGTAACCAAAGTGGCTGTCTGATTCCGAGCTGCTCTCAGAGTGCATCCGTCTGAGCGGCTGGGAATGAGCACACATCAGGTTTTTGCTCCATCCATCAGCAGTGCGGCACCGAGCGGGCTAATGAATTCCAGGAGGCTGAGCATGCTAACGAGTTCATTATTCCAGCTTGGTTTAGGAGTAATTACCATTTTGCATCCAACGCCATTCAAGACTGGGTTGCTCTTGTCAAATTAACCCAAGTGTGAATTCAGATAAATATTTTCATAAGTGCCCACGTGCAAGTCGGGTGAGGGTGACAGCCACAGATTGGAATGCTTCGTTTCTTTCCAGCCTGTGATAGAGCTTTGCGGATGCATGCAAAAATGCACGTGTCCCTGACATAAACTAGGACATGATGTATTAGCCCACTTCCTGCTGGGGTTCACTGTGGCTTCAGTCATGAAGGTGAGTGAATATCGCTCATATGTCTCACTCTTTGTGGATGCTTACAGCGCACACAGCTCTTTTCTTGTAGGTTATTATGAAGAAAATTACTTCAAGAAAGTGGAGCAGACATTTTCTTCTCTTACTTGTCCTGAAAATCAACTGCTCGGCTGCTTCATGTGTCACATGCGTCATCCTTGACTTAACACATGCTGCTGTTGATTGCCATCATCTCTTTTCTCATTTCTGTTTATCGTACCAGATAATAATGAATCATGTTACAGGACCGGCGTTCAAAGGAAAAGATACCGGCCCTTTGGACCGTAAAGAAAACCAAACTTTTATCTTCTACCATTATCCTGCATAATCACCCAAGAGTGCCAATGATGAGAGCATCATTTAGAAGCCCGTTGTGAACTTGCACCCTTTTCTTTTCAAGCAGTTTTCGTAATAAGCCGACACATGTAGGTTACATCAGACGAGCAGACCCACTTTAGTCTCCAAAGAAGATCATTAACTCATTACAAACAGCCCTTTTAGTTGTCCGTCTGTAGATTTTTCACAGAAAATGTGGAAATGTAAGTATTGCTAGGGGCACATGTCTCATCATCCATCACTTCAGTGGAAAAGAATGAGTGTAGAAAATCCCAGTTGGTTTGTAGAGAGACCGATTGATTTCCACATGTCTTTTTCATCAAGAGCGTATTGACAGGAGAACTGAGGCTAAAACAGGAACAATGTGACCTTGTGCCTTCATTAGTCGAACAAAACATAACTGCAGCTGTTGGGTTAAACCAGATGACAGTCCCTTAGTAAAAACAAATGTACCTGTGGTATGAGGCTCATTTTTCAGACTCCAAATGACACATTACCACCACATTGACTGTGTGCATTGTTCGTCTCCACCTCATGGCATTTATCACACAGCGCCTTTATTGTGCTGGATAAATAGACATATTACCGCGAGTCCAGAGTTCAGCCCACACTGTCGGCTCGACACAGACACACACTCTGTCTTAGAGGAGAAATATGTTGACCGTTTGTACGGAAATCTGCAAAGAATTACAACAAACGTTTGCGTTAATAAACATAGCACAGTAGACCGATTCAATCATTACGATAATAGAATGTAATGTAACACATTCATTCTCACAACATCCACTCCAGTTCAAATCCTTGACTGGAGACTTTTAGGTGACATTTAATGGTTCATGTAATAATCCGGTTATGTCTGTCCTTTACATTGGGCCTTGTCGCTCCCGGTGGGCCTGGTGGGGCCCCCCCATCGGTGTAAGAAAGAGCCATTATAACGCGCTACACCATGAAGGTGAAGAAAAGCGCATTCACCATTTACCATATGCACACAAACACGTGTACAGAGGATTGTTGTGAATAAAGTATTTCTTTACCATCACTGTTGTTGTTTGCAGCACAGACCTGGAACAGCTGTGTGCCTCTGCAGGTATTTCTGTCTGCAGATGTGACAGAGGGCTGTGCATTTCATCTCCACAGCATGCCATCGCCTGTGCACCACTGGGATTTGTAAACTTGAAATCACAAGGATATCTTCTCCTTTCTCTCCGAAACTTGGAAAGAAAGAATATCTGGCAGATTTCAGCAGGGTGAATATTTAGTTGCTAGGCAACAGTTGCTGGCATTTGATAGGAATCCTCTAGTAGAGGAGATGGTGAAAGAGGCAGATTGGTTGGGGTGCATTTGTAGCACAACAGCAACATGAGTGGATCAAAACAGGCTTTATGGACAGAAATGACAATTTCCCTGCCCTCAAGTGTTGTTGTGACAAATTGGCCACATATAGAACAACTGTTTTCCAAACCAAGGCCATTTAAACAACGGAGCCCTGAATTATTCTAAGCAATTTTGAAAGCTCAAATTCTCCTCTCTCCTGCTTGTCTTCCTCGTGCTCCCAGTGTGAGTTTGTGTGCATTGCCCAGTCTGTGGGAGGTCTCAATTAACATCGGCACTTGTAGCTGTCCAAGTCCTCCCTCTTTTACTCTGTGTTATTCTTTGTTCTTTCATTTTGTCTGGCTTGTCATCGCCATTTACCCGCCTCTCTGCCCTCTGGCAGCGTGTGAAGTCCATGACATTGATGTAGGATTTTCTTACCGCAGTTTCTCGTCCGATTCCATTTTCTTCTCCAGATTGGGAGTTTGGATATTTATAATCTTGGGGCACCAGCTAATGATATTTGCAGAGTACAATCAGTTTAGTGCATGTTTTCCATAATGGCTTTGACTGCGTGGCATTGCCAGCGGCCCTGTCTTGGAAGTTGGAACGATGGCTCTAATTTGGGCTAATGGGTAACTCAGCCGTCATCCTCGTGTGCCTTCACAGACGTCGAGCCATGGGAGCAGAGGGACCACGGTTACACAAACAGTGCAACACGTTGGTGACATGTGTAGCCGATGGTGACATTTGTGGAGCCGCTGAGGGGGGAGAATGAAATGAGTTTTGCTCTGTTATAGGTGCGCGGGGGAGGAGGTTAATCACTGGCCAACTTAATCGGAACATTTGTCATCAGATTTGATTAAAGCATGGAACCTTCCTCTGGGCAGTCGGCGAGGGAGATTATTGCAGCTGTGTAGTATCAAATCGCCATGAAATGTTAATGTTTGATAAATGACGGCTCAGCTTTGTTCACAAGGTGAGCAATGTAAAGTTGTTGTGATGCAGGGGGTCGTTATTGGATGCTGGGTTGTGTGAAGTGAAGGGTGCAGCGCTCCTGTGGTGCTGGCTTCCAGGTTTTACTTCATCCTAAGGTATGAAAGTGACATCTAAGGTGGACACACTTCAGCACGACAAAAGAAGCGGAATAAGTGTGCAGTCAGTGAAAGTATCTGCTGTAAAAGCCCTAATTGCCTCATTGCAGCAGAGTTTGCAAGTTGGGGGAAGGTGAAGTAGATCCGGGGAGGAAACACAGGAAAGTTTGGACCCAACCGACTCCCTGAGGACTCATTACCAAGGGTCAGGGGTCAGCTGCATGGCAATGATCAGTCACATCTATAACCAGGGTAGCCATGCATGGATTGTAACATGGTGTGTGTGTGTGTTGAAATGTTGAATGAAATGTTCAGTAATGGACCAGGACCAGATGATTAAATGTTGGTGGTGTTCTGGAACCATCTGGATCCAGGAATCTGTTGAAGGATTCTTACTCATTGTGAGCAGCAGTGTGACTGTTTCTGTGGAACAGTGGTTAGTGTGTCTGTCTCTGTTAACCCAAAGGTTGGGGGTTTGGGCCCATCCAGGGATGGAGTTTTTTTTTTTTTGTTTTAATCTTCAAATAATAAAAAAAAATCTTGAAGTCGAAAAGTTTGATACTGATTTTTTTCCCAGTATTTTCTACATATTGCACAGGAAGAATAACACAAGAGGTGTAACATATTCCTTTAGACGGGTAGATATGGGTAGATATATTCCTTTAGATATTCCTTTAGCACACCCTCCAAAATGTCTAGAGCTGAGCCAACACCCCAGTATCAACAAGAAGTTAAGCAGGATCCTCAGAATGATCATATCACAAGATTATTGTCCTCAGATGTGCATGTCTTTGCTTTATGCTCAACGATACAGATACAGAGACCACTGGACACATCCAGCACTGTGACAATGTCTCATATCCGCTACAAGATTCTGTGGTGATAATAAACTGACTGAGTGCAGGTTTCACTTAACAATCATACATTCACTTGCCCAGTGTATATTAGATACTCCCTAGATAAAATTAATGCAGTATTATACAGCCCTGCCTGTAAATCCACCCTTCATGAGGACTGTAATGTTCCGTTTTTATAGGAATCTGGATGAGGGAGGTGTCCATTTGTTTTAATGGAGGCTGTGATTTGTCTTGTACAGGGTTACTGTGATGACAGTAATGAGATACTGACACGGCAGAAAGCAAAGCCACTGAAAACATACATACATAGTACTCCACAACTGAAACCTGATAGAATCACGAAATAGAACCGTTCTGAACTCTGTACGCTTGAGAATGCCAGCACTCTGATTTCTGCCCTCCCCCACACATGGCGCTTGGGAGCCAAATGAAATCAAATAAAATTAGTTTAACGTCCCGCCTCACCCCCC
>CAAKHB010001456.1:36657-50460 GCA_901007665.1 Aeoliscus strigatus
TCTAGGGATGTAAATCAACAGTTTCATGAAAATACAATATTTGTTGGACAGCAGTGTAGCACAAGTTCCACCTCGTTACAATTTCCACTCAGTTCAATTCAGAGACCTTTGATGATGGATTTAGTACAGTATTATTTACCAAACTATGATTACATAAGAAAAAAATACAAAGTATTTTGGACATATCTTGACTTTTAATTTATCTCTGTTTCAGACAGTTAATTGGAAATGTAAACTTGATTGGGGCGTTTTGATTGGATCGTTGCCCGCACTCGCAAGGCAAGTCAGAAGGAACGGCTCTTCAAAACACCGAAGAACAAAGGGAATGCTGAAATCCGTCAGCAGCCAGAACGAAAGCAAACAGGATAGTTGAGAACAGGGCAGCACCCGCTTTCCAACAACACACACACACACACACACACACACACACACACACACACACAGACACACACAGATTCTGGCACAGAAACACCCATCTCAACTTCTCAGTTATTAAAGTTGTAGTCTGCTTTTGACATTTATTCATACCAGTCGCCCATTCATCAGAGGGGATACAGAGCAACACACAGAAGGGGGAAATTCTGAGCCTTTGCTTTCATCTCCCATGCATGAGTTTGGACTGTGGAGCACCTGGAGGAAACATGGAGGGGGTGGGGTGGGGTGTGGAGAGGACCAGAGAGGACCAGCGCTGGCAGTCCAGCTGTTCTTCTGTGAAGATATCAGTATTTTAAACACCTCCGGTGTGTCGAATGCAAGGACGTCTCTAAAAATGAGTGGTACTGTAAATCAAGAGGGAGACATTCGTTTGAAGAAGCAGCTGTGCTATTGATCCAGAAGACGCTTTAGGCCCAGCGCCTTTTTTACAGTACAGGAATGAAGGGGCAAAGGGCAAAGACGGTAGGAGCTGGAGACAATCATCTGAGAGCGAAACATGGACGGCAGCTTTAATAGAACTCCTTCTCTTTATTAATCAGTTCTGGTGCCCTGAGGAAACTCTCTCCATCTCTGCCTCTGTCGGTTTCATCACATCTCTGCAGCTCCCTCTCTTCCTTCCACACTCATGTTTTTATTTTGTCTTTCCCTGTGGCTGTTTTTTTTTCCTGCGTTCTTGCTATGTGGACATCATTGTGCTGTTTACGTCCCCCCCCTCCCCACCACCTCTCGGCCTCCCTCGTCACAGCTTGTCGTGTTCCCTCCTCCACAGTCCCTCGCTTTACCAATCAAACCAGTCCTGAGAGAGCGCTTTGACTTGTGGCGGGAAAAGCTCATTTTTCCCTGAGCCAGGATTTAATCGGCGCTAACTGCTGACTGTAAATTCTGCAGCAGAAAATGAGTGAAGTGTGGCGCGTTACGAGGCGAGCTACTTATTGTCTTGGAAATGTATCGCTCAAGGTGCCAGCTAGCCCCTCCTCTGATCAGTCCTTCCTTTTATTAGGACCGTTCTTCAGAACCACCTAATAAATCTGTTGAGGGCGCGTCGACTAAAATGCTCTGTTTTCAAACACCATTTATCTTTTTCATGGCGTTCCCTTTATAAATTGCAGTCAGTGACATGATAGCATGAAAACGCAGTCGGTCTCTCTTTAAGCCAACCTTCAAAGGTCTTCGTGCAATCAGAGGAAAATCATTATCCGGTGGATCCAGGCATTATGCGTCACTGAAGACTCGAATGATAAAATCACGCAGATTAGTACAGTAGCTGCTCTCTCTCTCCCTCTCCCCACTCCCCCTCTTTCTGACCACTGACGTACGTCCTCTTGTTTGTCAGTGGATATGCTACTTTTACAAAAGGTGAATGCAGGTTGCCACTCTGCATGGGGACTGATCTCAATGCCCCCACCTCACGCGTGCATCCCTGGCTGTGAAAGGTCAGCCATCACTGGGATTGATTACAGGGAACCGAAAAGCAGAACGGATAGTTCAAAGAAGATGGATAACGCGGACCTCTGTCTTCTTTCTCACAAATAATGACGGTCAAGGTTGTCTGTAGGGTTGGTGTTGATGGAGAACGATGTTTGTCGTTGCTGCTGTACATAAAGTAAATGATCAACTCCTGATGATGCTTTGTTCTGCAGTTTCCTCGAATCCTCTCCAGTAAGCACTGAAGCCGTCATACACGTGACACACACTCTGTCCCCAGGTATGATACATGCATCTGCGCTGAGTGGCATTGACTCTTGTTCTTTTCCCTCCTTCCTCAGAGCCACTTTATCACCCCCTCTGACATACTCAATTTACAGTCCAGCCCTTGACCACGTCAAAGTGCTGTGATCCACCTTTAATCATCAAGAGACAAACACATGCTGTGTCTCAAATCGCATACTTCCATTAGTCCGCAGTGTACTACACGTTTGTTTGCAGTACACTATGTGTACAATATGTACTTACTCACAAAGTGCGCAAATTTCAGTGGCATGTTGCACTTACTGGAAATGACATGCAAATTAATCTCACTGCCGATACGCTAGCTGCTGCGTTTTGTAAATATTTACATCACATCAGCCTCGGACCTCGCATCTTAAACCACAGTCTTTTACCGTGAATTTATCACACACAAGCACCAAACCAAACTGAAAATGTGCCACTAGCTAATGTTAGCTAGCAAGCTAAGATTAGCATTTGCTGGGATTCCATCGGTAGGTGATATCCCCCCCGTGGTGCCGCTGGTGTCGCTGTGGTCCGACTCACGAAAAGTGAACGCTACGTCATTAAGAGGGCGGCCGTTGGAAAGACACTTAACTTTTCGACCGTTTGAGCGCGCGTAGTGCACTACATTTTCACATATTCATTCAGTGTGAACACACTTGTTTACTCAAATTACTCAGTTCAAGTATAGAAGTACGCAGTTTGAGACACAGCATGAGTTTGGCAGGTACACCTGCTGCCACACACACACACACACACACACACAGGTCCATGCTTTTATTTGGACATAAAAAGTCATAAAAGACAGGAATAATTGGTGTGTTATATTGCTAATCATATGTCCCTTGGTCCCTATTAAAATCATGTTTGCATAAACAGTCAGCACAAACCTACACCACCCCACACACACACATACACACTACCAAATGTGTGTGTGTGGGGGGGAGGGGGGGGGGGGCAATCCTTGTGTGTGTCCTGCTGTCAGCGATTCCTCCATGGAGATAACCTTGAAGGAGAGGCTGTGTGCTCCTCTCTGATACTGGATGCCAAGCTGCAGCCGGCTCAGCTGTTGAACTTCTCACACCTTTGTAAGTCTTAATCCTGACGTTGCAATGAGGTGAGCAGCCTGCAGTGATCGCGGAGCCACCGATCACTTGACAGCATACGCCTGTAAGGAGCTGACAAACATTTATTTTCAAATTCTTCAGTATCTACTTCTCAACAACATTATTGGCCAGTTTCTGTATTAATAGGTAATTGTCAGCTCACGATATTGCATTCACGAGACAGGATTGTATTTTCACAATACTTTCAATAAAACTAAAATGATAAATTATATGACTGGACAAGGAGTTTTTCTCAGACAAACAGACAAAACAATGCAGGGTCATTTTGAAATGTTTAACTCACATCCATGGATGACCTCAGCATGAGCTTTTCACCTCCTTTCCACAAATAAAATTATTAATTTTTTTTTTAAAGTGCAAACTATGTGCAAACCTGTCACCTGAGTACTACTATATATAGTATAGTATAGTATAAACTCCTCTGATTGGTCACTACAGAACAGACAGTTATTCTAACAGCTGGATGCTTTGCTTATTTTTTTTTCCACTTAAATGACACATAGTGGCTCAATTAAATCTCATTTGATCTCATGGCAGGAGATGTCGTCAGAGTTATTTGGGGTCTTCTACTACCACCACACACACACACACACACACACACACACACACACACACACACACACACACACACACACACACACTCACACTCACTCACCACTTCTGTTATCTTGCACATTTAAGAAAACACAGCTCATGAATTATTCTCCACACCCCTGTATGGGAGTGAAAAGTGTTTGCCTGCGCATCTGTGTGTCTGTGTGTGTGTGTGTGTGTGTGTGTGCCATCAGCCGTACCTGATGGATCCTGGAGACTCCCACACATCCTGCCATGGGCACCCAGATGCATATTAAACACTGGGGTGCCCCCGTAGGCGAGCGGTGTCTGCACAGCTCAGCTGTGAGCCAGCAGAGAGGAAGAATCTCTGGGAGTGGGAGCACTCTCCTGCTGAGTGACTCATATTCATACTGTATGGAAGGGAAAAAAAATAATGAGTCATATCAAAATCGTTTTTTTTGTTTCATTGCAAATATGAATCAGGGAAGCAACTGTTTCTAGATTTATCCCACCTTCCTTAAAAAAAAAAAACGGTTCCTGTGCTACATAACATTTTTGTCAGCCCTCAATTATTTTTGTCCATCTGTCGGCTCCGTTAGAACGTTTTCGTTCTAATTTTCTATTATTTTTAAGGGTCATGTCTGACACTTTCCATCATTACTGCAGTGGAACCAGGAGGGAAAAATGGCTTGTAAGGACTCTGTCTGTTTTGAATCTCCAGCTTCAAATAATAGTACACATTTAAAGTCGCTGTTTCTCCTGCTGCATATCATCTAAAGCCCCGCTAGCTAGATCGTTATCGTAAGCTGATGCTGAGAATCAGACTGCTCAGATAAGACAGGTCATATCCTGGATGTCACGGCAAAGTCAAAATTTGATGTCGCTTCTCATCACATTCCATCTCCCCTGTTAGTCGTGTTTGCGTTGGAGCTGTACGAGCCACCAAAGACTTTCCAATTTTTCTTACATAATCTTTTTCTTCTATTAGTAACACATCCCATATCACACTTCAGTCACATCCTGCTTCATAGCCACCATTTTGGCTCTCATACACCAACGTACGAAGATACCCATGGTATGTATATAGGTGACACGTCCGTCCCTGAGCTGGGGCGGTCGTGTTTAGTGTAATAGAAGCCGTACTGTGCCTGAGTCCCGATGCATAATTCAGTGGTGGACTTCATCACAGAGTTTATTGCCTGGAGACTGCAGCTTGCAGATAGATGACCTCTGCTGCATCCTGACTCACAACGAAGATTCACTGGCAGCACTGAAAACAGGTCAACTCAGCTCACCCCTGAGGTCTCCTGCACGATGCAGGGGTATTTTGTGACGGCGTTGGCAGTCCGCCCCCAGTCCTTCATGTACCGTGCCATCCGAAACAGCAGCGTAAGCCCCTCAGTGGCCATAAACGTAAGGTTGAAGGGTATCGTGAAAGGTTGCTCGTGATTTAAGTGCAAGGTCAGGAGAAAGATTGGGGAGTGTGTAGGTGGTAGAAGAGGTCCCCGAGGTGAACAGCAGCGTAGCCCCACGTCTAAAGAGAATGTTAAATGGTTAGTTCAATAACCCATTTTTCTCAGTGACTATTACTGCATGAAAAATAACCTTTATAAAACGGGGCTTTGTGTTCCTTTATTACCGCTCTCTAAAATGATAATGTAAAATCCAGGCACAGACACATAAAGTAAAAACATATCCTGCGTGACCAAAGTTATCTGCATTTTAGTGTTTGAATTACCTGCTTGATTCGTTGTATTTCTGTTATTGGAAGCAAATGCAGGCGTTAAGGTAATTTAGCTTTTGCTCAAACTAAGTTCTTAGTTCTTTTCAGCTTGGGAATCCCAGCTCGATCTTGCACATGTTCCATACTACACGTATTTCACCGTCCTGTTTGTCAGTGTAAAGAGGACAGTGGACTCACTGACATGTTCAAGAAACTATTTTGAGATGATAGGAGTTCTGTGACATGGTGCATTATCCTGCTGCCGTCAGTAGCCGTCAGAGGACGGGTACACTGTGGTCCTACAGGCACCAGCACCAGTCTGAACTGTTGATGCAAGACAGGATGGATCCATGCTTTCATGTTGTTTCCATTCCGACTCTCCATCTGAACGTCACAGCTGAACTCGAGACTCGTCAGACCAGGCAACATTTTTTCAAATTTTCTATTGTCCAATGTCGGTCAGCGTGTGCCTCACTTTCCTGTTGGGAGTGGCACCCGATGTGGTCTTGTGCTTCTGTAAGCCGTCTTCTTCAAGGTTGGACGTGTTGTGCGTTCAGAGATGGTATTGTTGCCTTTCTATCATCTCGAACCAGTCTGCCCGTTCTCCTGTGACCTCAATAGGGCATTTTCATCTACACAACTGCCAGTCACTGGATATTTTCTCTTTTTCGGAGCATTCTCTGTCAACCCTAGAGATGGTTGCGTGTGAAAATCTCAGTAGATCAGCACTTTCTGAAATACTCAGACCAGCCTGTCTGGCGCCAACAACCTTACCACGTTCATACCATTCTCATCCCCATTCTGATACTCTGCTGGACCTTCAGCAAGTTGTCTTCACCACATCTACATGTCTACATCAACTTAGACATGTTTGATTGGCTGATTAGCGATGTGTGTTAACAGACAATTGTACCTAATAATGTGGCCAGTGTGTGTGTATGCGAGATGTCTTCTTACCGTTTCCATTGGTCATCACACCATGCTGCAACTTACTGTTTAGGTGCCCTTTGAATTGTTGTCATGCTAAGGCGGTTTAATTTCTGCCTAACAGGAAGTTCCAAAGTTAAAGTGATTTCAAAGTAAAAGACAAGCTTAATAGGACAGAAAATTTGGCTTTACAGACAGCTGGGTCTGTTACGTATACAGGGTAGCCTTTACACATACAGTGTGTCCACATGTTGACACTAGATTTTATTTGTGACACATTTTCATTCACAAGTTTAAAAGCACAATAGAACAAAGTAATACAGCAGCAAAAAGCATAGTAATATGCTTTTGTTTGTGACATATTAGTACAGCTCATTTTTCTCATTCCTGCATTGTAAAACGGAACCACAGAGGAATTTGTCTGTGGCCTCCTCAGCTGCTGCATGGTGTGCAGTGTTCACCAGCGTCTGTGGGCTGGGGTGTCATCCTACACATCAACCAGGCCGCTGTGATAAACATGAGGAGTTAACCTACTTCCACGCTGCCAGGCAAACCCCAGCAGGAACACTTGCCTCTGACTCGAACGCTCACAGGCAGAAGCACAAGAAACAGTGACACGTCAATCAAACGCCCCACCAGCCCACCGTACCCCCACCCGCCCCTCACATAAAGTCTAAGATGCTTGGCATTTCTCCATCGGCTGTGATACACACTCAGAGACGACAGTAGACTCTGGAATATTGTGCACACGCACACGTCTGCCAGTCTTCATCCCATCACACGACTCCTCTGACTTCCGTTGGCAGGGCTTTGTTGAGGGCTTGACAGCAAAGGTTGTTTCATAAACCCGGCATGCGTCCGTTTCTGTCTCCCCTGCTGCTTTGTGATGAAGGGAAGTGATGATCCAGGGATTTTTCATTCCCTCCGCTCCACTGAGCTCACGGAATCACCTTGACAACGTTGTGTTCTGTCACGGAAGCTATGGGGACGGCAGTGGGTGCGACAGGTAGGACGTCTTACTTAGTTTAGTTATCTAAAAACAATCCATTAGTCGTTGGGCTGTTGGAAGTGGGTTGTGCATCCAGTGTAGGTTGCTGTGAAAATGAAACATGTCATCTTGGTTTTGTGGCCGACTGTGTGTGTATGCTTTTAAAAGACCTGCGTGCATGAGTACAAGTGTGTTTTTATGCGATGCTACGCGGTGGTGCTACATCACCACCTAAATGCAAATCGCAGCGTCATGGTCATCAATCTGCTCGTCTGCTGAGGCGGACTTTACGTTGTGAGCCAGTCAGCAGCGTCTCTGCTGTATCCGTCCATCTGTCTGGCCTCTAGGCTCGTCTGCCTATTAGTCTGCCAAGACGGACCACCGCCTGATCTCCTCAGGGGATCAAGTGTGTCTTTGTTTGACCAAGAATCACATAAAATATTTGCAAGACCTTTTCATATATGCTGAACCCGTGTGTCTTTTCTTTTTCGTTTCCGTAGGACAAACCTCCGACAAAAGAACCCTGTGGGACTGGAAGAAAGCGGCCGGGCAGTTTGGAATAAACTGTCGGACACGTGTGGCGAGTAGAAGACGCCAATCAAGCGAGAACCTGAGCGCGCTAGCCATGGTGTAGCAAACCCAGCTGCCTTTTCATCTGTACTTTAAGCCAGAGCTCCCACTCATCTCCTCTGCTGTTTAGTATCTCCCATCTCTGAGAAGATGCCATTGTCGGCACTGTGGCACTTGTGGTGACAAGGCTCCTGTGACCTGTGTGCAGTCTGGTGGACCGTCAGGTGTACAGGCACACCAACAAACATCGTCAGCTGTGCGTGGTTGAACCATGCGGCCCTGGGCGGGTTCATGGCGTTGGATTACCCTGGTGCTGTTGGCCTGGGGCACGCTCCTCTTTTACATCGGCGGGCATTTGGTGAGGGACAGCGAACACCCGGAGAGGTCCAGCCGGGAGCTCTCCAAGATCCTGGCCAAGTTAGAGCGGCTCAAGCAGCAGAATGAAGACCTGCGGCGCATGGCGGAATCCCTCAGGTATTTCAAGAAATAAGAATATGCTTGTTGGCGTACTTGTACTTCAAGCATATCGTGTGTAACTTGGGTCTTTGTTTCTCACTTTGATTTAATAGTGCATTTGTTTTTCATGGGTTTTAGTAGACGTGTGTGTGTTTAGTGACATTTTGGTTGAAATTTCAAACTACACACAGCTGTTCTTTTACATTTTTTATGTAAAACAGATGTTGACAGTATGTTATTTTTGGGGACATGCTTTGCTGTTGAAAATGGGGGAAAAAACTATTGAACATGTCAAAATATTAGGATAATATTGTATCACAGCTTAAGTGTTGTGATAATTTTGTATCATGGGGTCTGTGGGGATTCAGAATTCAGGGTTGTGCCCAACTTACTTCAGTTTCAGCAAAATACAGTAAATATCCTGCTGGTGATAATCAGCATCATTTTGTTAATGATGAAGGTTTCCGTCTCTCCTTTTTTTCTGAAAACGTGATCACCATCTGATAACATCATATTTAGTGTGACGTAGTGAAAGAAATGCTGCGGTCATCAGAATGGAAACGGACGGACAGATCACCCGTCTCACACGGCGGCAGCTATTAACTGTGTATTTGGCAGACGACAGCACATTGTCAGAGCCCATTAACCGAACAGCATCTTTTACACGTTTGAGCTGCGTCTAATAGAGGGACAGATGGTTCTGCTCTTATCTCTGCATACTGACACGTTAACATGAGGTCCGTGTGCGAGCAGATATGACTGCGTATGCAGGTGCTGTGCAGCAGCGTTTCCTGATGGGCGTCGTACGAACAGGGAACTCCAGCTTCAGATGTTGCCTTCGCCCCCTGCTCCGATGAAGGGTCCTTTTCTCTGCTCGCAAACATGAACAATCGTCGCTCAGAGAGTCGGCCCCTGATTGAATCCACTGCTCCTCTAATTATTCAAAGCTGGCTCTGAATCAAAGATGTAATTCGGGGCATGGAAACAAGTGCAGCCTTCGGTCAGCCGGACGTCCAGATGGGTCCCTGACACCATTTGTCACTGACTGGGGTTAATGTTCTATCTCCAGACATGCATCAAACCAAGTCAGCTGCCTTCCTTTGCCTTTGTCCTGTTTGGTTGTGTGTTTTACATGTGTACAGTATGAGTGTGTGTGTGTGTGTGTGTGTGTGTGTGTGTGTGTGTGTCTAGTGGACAGATACAAGCCCCAGAGAGAACTCCACCATTTCCTCCTCCTGTCGTGTCTCTGATCCTTACATTAGAGTCCTAATGGATGCAGAGAGGTTGTTACTGAGCTGCCCATCATCCCTGCCACAGCCCTTCCCATCTCCATTCATTGCCTCCCTCCATTCCTTCTTTGACTCCCACTTCACCTCGCTTCACCACAAACTGCTGACACTTCACCACTACAGCCTGCGGGTTGTCACGGACTGACTGACTACGTAACAACTCACTAGCTCTCTGATTGACTAGCTCCACGCATGGCGAACCCAGTCCTCCCACTTCTATGTCCTGCAGCTTTAAACTGAGAACGTGAGTGTCTCAATGTCAAGAAGCTGAACCAGGTTTTTCCGCTGACATGAGGTAATAAAATTGCTCAGGCATCTTCCTCAGTGTTAATGCACAGATTTTTTTTAAATCAGTGGCCTCATTGACTCTCAGATCTGTATTTATTACTGGAGTTGTTCAGTGGAAGAACGCCAGTCATCGTTTATCAAGAGAGTTAACTTACCGAGTCATCACCACAGCCCCTGATCTTCATTACATGTGTGACAAACATCTTAAGCTTCAGAAGTGTCAGCTCGAGTCCAGTTTTATTTGTATTGTGCCAGATCACAAACCTCGAGCAGATCCAAGTCTACGTATGGATGGCTTTCTGCCTCGACCAGTTGAAGTGCAACAACGACAGCGACATGGAGGGAGGGAGGGAGGGAAAGACGAGTGGAGAGATGTTGAATGGAATGATCCGATGGAGAAACGGAGACAAACCCTTGAATACAGGGGAGAGTTTTCCAACTCTTCATTTGTGAACATTTATATTCACCGGTCCTTTTCTTTTCATTCACCCTGTATCACACAGGGCGGTGTGGTGCTTTCATGGTGCACCTGAAGGGATCGCTCATTATCACACCACCTCATTGGATGCGTAACAGAGTGACACCACAGCTGAAACTTCAGAGGCAATTTATAACAACACATGGACCAATGATTTAGCAGCACATGCACAACATATAGAAGTAGAAGAAAAAAATAACAACAAAAACCCACAAACACTCCCACTGCCAGTTCATGTCCCACTACAAAACACAACAAATGTGAACGCTTCTCTGGAAATCTGCTCCGAGAGTGTGTGTGAGTCAAGGACCGCACTGACTTGAAACTAATTACAGGATGTATTCAACGCTGAAACAGAACAGAGTGAGCAGCAGTTTCATGTTGTTTCTGCCAAAGTGGAAAGAGACGGAGAGTAACGTATTCTAATTGGTTGAGCGGTAAACAGTTTGAGCATTTCAAGAGCCCATTCTGTGTGCCCCTGTTGAAAGATTGATCTACATGTCTTCTCGCTGTGAGCGTGTTTTCTTAGAAGGCCGCGCATTCGGGTCAGGGCCACCACGTGAAGCAGCTTTTATGGAACGGATTCATTATTCAATCACACATTGCTGATTTGTTTTGCATCGCACAGAGGCAGAAGATTTGAAAGCACAAGCAGGTTAAGCAAAAACCCTCCGTTAGTTCATACTGTTCAGTTCTACTCTCACGTAAACTTGACAGAAATGAAACCGAATGTCTTTGGAGAGTCATATGTTTAAATGCAGTTTGTCAGTATCCTAACCTGGAGATCACATGTAGAAAGATGTAGGTTCAGGTCAACAAGTGATTGACTTTCACCAACGGGTGCACTGGAAAGCGCTACGACCGATCTGAGCAACGAACAGGGTGACGTCGAAGAAAAGAGTCAATGGCAGAGAGTTTGAGAAGAAGAGTTTGATGGAGACGTGGAATGGAAATGATCCTTTGTCTGTTTTTGAAAGAAACGTCCAACTGGTTGACTGTTGACACCAAAGACCATTCCAACAACCACTCTGTCTTCACTGGTTTTGTTCCCAGTTAATGATGCAGCGGTTTGTGTCCAGACAATCTACATTGGCTGGTGCTATGTCTGGATCTCCAGTAAACCTGTAATGAGGAAATGTCTGCATTCTCATTTCGTGGAATGGACCCTGTGGAGTTCTTCACACACTGGTGGTTACATCTATGTATTTTGCTGACTTCCCCATAGTAAAAAGAACAGCAAAAAAGAGGTGTCATGTGAAATTAATCAATCTATCAATCAACACTGGGATTCCAATTAGTATCACCTGGTTGGCCGACAGGCTCAGTTCAGTGATTTGGTTATTCAGGCCACTGCTCTGTGATTTGAGTGACAGGCAATGTGCCACCCAACCGATTGCCCAGCAGCAGTAATGAGAGGTGAGCAATGGGTCGAGCAGCTCAGGCTGCCTGGCTCCGCCCTCGCTGCTGCTGTCACTCACCCCGGGCAGGAAGCCATGGCTCCAGTGGAGACGATGACACTCACCAGCCTGATGGTGTGACATCAGAGGGAGAGTGCGCACAAGTACGAGTGACAGCTGGGCTGAGCGATGAGGGTCCGATCGATCCCCCTGGCGTGTAAATTGAGGGATGGATGGAGGGCAGGGGTGATTCCGGGGAGGGCCCATGAAAGATGGTGGGAGCCTGTGGGGTAGTACACCGTAATGAATGGCGACCTTTTCAGTATTTCTTTTACAAATAATGATGCTGAATGTCAGATCTGGAGAAACTATTTCCAAACTACAGTTGTACAGAATCAACCTTTAAGATCATGTGTCCAAAAATTGGGCTACAACCGAGGATGGAGCGGAGCAGTTCTTCATATTCTTCATTCACCCAATCAACGTGTTGTTGCTGTTCCTGTGGTATTTTGAGACCCCTATCCTCCACAACCTCCACTGGCTCCCTGTTCCCAATGCATTCCACTTCTCCCCCCATGACCAGGCCCCTGGTCCTCCGCTCCTCCTCAGACAACCTCACCTCTGAGGTGATCCCCACCTCTGAGGACAAACACCAAACTGGGATGATGGAACCACCCTCCCTCTGGACGTCACTCCCAGAACATATCCACAAACTCACATCCAAAGCACAGATGTTCAGTTTCTGACTGCACAGTACTTTTTCTAACAAATGCAAAGAGAAAAGATTTTGACCCATATTTGTAGTTTCCTCTTTGGAAGGTGTCACATGGTCCCACCCATGTTTCAGTGCTGTACCTGTAGAATAAACATTCAGCCTGCTGGTGTTGTAAGACCAATGATAGATTTTCTAGGAGCAATTATTGTCATGGAAATAATCCGGATTATCACGATTATTATAAAATGGAGGGAAACAAAGGAGGGTTTTTTTCTTTTTCTTTTTTTTTATTTCCTAATTTTTTAACACTGAACACACATGAGTTTTTGAACAAATTAATAATAATTCAAGACTCAAATACTGTTCATGGGAATCAGAGGGAGAGGGACGCCGCATTCAGCCCCCCTCCCTCCTGCTCCGACCCCCTCCCTCGTCACTCTCTCTCTCCTGTCTTGTGGTGTCTGTGTCTGTGAATTTAATGGCAACATTCATCGTTTTTGGTGTTAAATATTTATTCATTACCATGACATTGGTGCAGAGGGCTGGATGTTTTCCTGAAGATGTATTAGTCCTTCACTGGCCACTTTCTGGCGGCAGGCTTTGCAGACGGGAAGTTCATCCGGGTTGGTTTTCGTGGAGACGAACTGGTCCCATACGGGCTTTTATTTGGTGGAGACAATGGTGGCAGATTGCTTCCCACTGCTACTTTACGGGAAAAAAAAACATGATTGCAGCATCCCTAGCAGGATGTGGAGGGTAGCCAGCATGGCCCCGTCAGATGCTGCGTTAACCAGACCATAACTTGCTTCCTCCTGACTGTTGCTCAGGCCCGTCAGTGAAAGGTCAACAACCACATGCTCTAGCCCCGTTGTAGGAGCTGTCTGAGGATGTATCATTCAGAGCCGAGTCGCCTCCACCTGGATGTAATGAGGCTTCGGGACATGGGAGGAAGGAATGCACCGTTCAGAATCAGTTTACGTGGGATTAAACCATGTAAGTGAGTGGTCACAAGTGGACACGACAAAGGAGGAAGACATGCAAGCAAAGCCAAGACAAAATGATTGGACGTTCACACACACACACACACACACACACACATAAACTTCATTCTCCATGGCGTCAGGGAGTAGGATATGAAATATGGA
>CAAKHB010001456.1:50697-78790 GCA_901007665.1 Aeoliscus strigatus
TGCTTGTGTTCCATGTACAACACATTCAAACAGCTAACTAATCTTCTTACACAGCCATCAATCTAATCTCCGGCCATGGTGGCTGGTTTTCATGGTTAAAGGCGTTTTTTTTTGGGGGGGGGGGATTACACTGACCTAATGTGTGCACATTCCTGTGCAAACCGTGCCTCTCTTCATCATGCAGCGATGCACACGGATGCAAGTCTCCATACGCTCCCTCTGCATTCATGTCATTCACCTTCATCTGCAGCATTTCAAACGTCCTCTCACAAACTGAAACAAATCATGACTGCCCACCCCAGATAAATAATCTGTAGCCTTCTTAAAAGTAGAACATTATCTGTAACATCCCCCCCTACACCTTTCCAGGTAGCAATTCAATTCTCTTTTCCTCCATGGTGACCAGACAGCCACAGATTGGCGCCATGTTAACGCAAAAGATGTATAGTTGTAGAGAGCTCACTGAATGTCATTTCAGTGAGCTCTCTACAACTACAACTGTCATTTAGGCTTGACGAAGCCTCCGTGTGCATCCCTCCCATTAAGACCACCGGAGTGACTTTTATTCCTTGAAATACGCCTGTGGAAGCAGATCCCAGCAGCTACGTGGCTGGAACCAATAATGAGAATGACCTAGAAGATTCAGACGCTTCAGTTTGAAGAGCTCCTCTGCAGCAGCTGCTGTGTGTCACCAGCAACGTGACGTTATTGAACTATCGCTGTATTGGATAGAAAATGAGTCTGGAAACAAGCACTTCTGGTCACGTTTTCTGTCCAGTTCATCAAAAAAATGTACGATTATTTTTTCAATTATTACTATTATTTCCCATCTTTATGTGCCTCAGATGACATGGGTCGAAACATGGGGAGAGGTGCCAGCATTTCATGATAAGTCAGAATAGATAGTGAAGTTTAAGAAATGAGACACCCCCCCCTCCTCTTGAGCTCCATCACTTCTCAGTGCAGAGACAGGAAGCACCGGGGCAGCAGGTGGGACGACACCTCCGAGGAAACTCCATCCTCACCTGATATCTGGCTGCTGTGGGGTTTCACCTTCAGGCCCCCGCCCCCACTCCCTCAGCACGACAGTCTTCCCCATCCATTACTTCTCATGTATCATTTAATTAAGCTGCCAGTTGTCTCATGTCTGCTTCAGGTCCTCTGCAGATCCCATCAGGGATCGTTTGTGTAAAGTGTGTCTGCGGGTTCAGATAGATTCTATCACCAACCGACACAGTTTGTGTGGCGCTTGGCTTCGGCCTGTAACAGAATTGCATCTCCAGCAGTTGGTGTCTCCTTCCAAACCTCCTTACAGCGTCAGTGCTCTTCAGTCCGTGTTGGTCTGGCCTACTTCTTCTTCTGTCTTGTTCAAAGAGATATTGTGTTTGCTTCGTTACAGTTTTAGCAGCGCTTAAAACCCCTGGGAAACGATGCCGCGGAGGAAAACAGCCCTGCTTCCTGTGAGATGATGTAACGAGCAGGTTGGGTGTGGCTTTTGGGGGTGGGGGGTCATGTTGGATAATAACCAACTCATCTGTGTCAAACCGATACTTGGAAGTGAAATTCACCCGCTTTGTGTTACAAGAGATCCATGTCGCTGGTCTGGACCTACTGAAAAGGGAACTCAAGACCTGCATGTAAATATCCAAGAAGGTGCTGAGATCTGTCTCCAGGTTCATCTCGTATTTACATAATGCATGTTAAAATTCCCTCCCTCTTCTCACCGGTTATTTCTGTATCTTTGAAGCACAATGCTCAGTTAGCGCTCAGTGAAGTGGGAGGTTGGGACTTCTATGTGTGGGGGGGTTGCCTGTGCAGCAAGAAGGGCTGTTGCAACTTTAAAAAGTCTCATCTTTTGCCTGCCAGCGACTGATGTTCCTCACTCAGGGAGCTAGTTGCGTTTCCATGCCTTGATGACTCATTAACATGGCCTCTGCAGCGCTTCACTGCACCCCCGTGCATTCCAACATATTCCATTTTTAATTACTATGTAGAGAGTTGAATGTGATAGGATTGTGATTTATACGCCGCATTTATCATATTGTCATGTCTTTGATACTGATTAACGACTGAAAATCTATCATTTCAACACAAACTTGAAAATGAATGGCTTGTTGCATGAATGTGAGCAGGAAAACAAACATCACTCTACGTTTTTTCATCGTTGGATGGGAAGAACCAACACTGATATACACTGATACTGTACAAACACACACACACAATCATAGAGGGTGACGTGTAGGAATATTATTATTGCTACGTATCAATAAGGTGATGAAAGGTGTTTAATTCTATAGATGGGTTGTCCCAGTGACAGAAAACACTTGTGACCTAAATGTCTGACAAAGGAGCTTTTCAGCTGTTCAAACATGAAAGCCATGGCAGCACTAATGCAGCAAACAGGCTGGAATATTCCACTGCCGGTGATGACACATAATCAATCGTCGCTCTTAAATCACTGTGACGCAGAAACATTTCAGTTTGTTAAAATTTCCTTCACTACATGAAATTCATTATAAATGGTCAGCGTTTGTAAGCGCCATCCAAAGCAGCCAGTTCTGTCTGTCTGTTCAGGCGTCGTCCAGATTATTTGAAAATGTTTCGACAGGCAGCACTGAAACACATTGAGACTGATTTCCTTTGACCGCATTCAGGGGTGGTCGGAGCTACTTCTGACCAACTTTTTAGCACTGCGAGTGTGTGTCCTCTTCGTACTACTTTACTGAGGCACCTCATTCATCCACCAACCCCGCTGATGCTACCGTTACTATAGGCAACATACTGGTATGAGTTGTTGGAAAAGATTGGAGATAAATTCATTTTAGGTCAGAGGACACAAAATCACAATCAGCCCCTGCGGCTTCAAGAATAGAAAATATATGTATATGTAATGAAATATTATATAAAATATAGAATAGTAAAAAAATAGAGCAGTTATGAAATATAAAAATACAAGTATGTATACTATAGGAAATACCATCAGTATTTTAGTTGAGTGACTCAGCTTGCAGTTTACTGGCTCAGTGTGTGTCTGTGTGTGTGACTGTCCATGTGAGGGTTTGTACAGTCTGATGATGTGCCGCATCTCGGTAGAACGACACGTTGCGGAGCAGGTGGGAGACACTGTCCGTGGAGGCCTCTAGCTGAGGCAGCGTCCTCCTGTCTGACTTCACTGAGTCCAGCTCCACCCCCACAACATCGCCGGCCTCACCGCTGAGTTTGCTGAGTCCGTTGGCGTCTGCTACCTCGTTTCGACTTCTCCGCCTCCCCTGCAGACGGAGCACGGCAGACGTATTGATGCATCCCACAGATTAAAAACAGTTCTGGGTTCACTTCTGAGCAGGGCCTTCGAGCCTCTCACCAAAGGAGAATATTAATGCAACAGTGTTTTATTCATCTCACAAAAGGCATTTCACTGACTTCTTGCATCTGTAATTCTGCAGTCAGGACACAGGCTGCTTGTTGGATGTTAACAGAATATAATGTGTTGTACACAGGCTGACAAACAGGACCTTGCAAACATGGAAAGTGATTCATTCCTTTTTACATACATTTGAGCAGCGAATAAATTAAACGGGACAGGGCTCTGGGAGGCTGCGCTCCAGTGTCGGAGTGAATTTTCACTGTATCGCACATGCAAGCAAACAGTCTACAGATATTTAGAGAAGTATCGAGGCACTCGGTGAAGATCCAGACTCAGCCAGTTCATGTAGAGCTAATGAATGTCATTGTCTCCAACTGCCAGAGAACAAGGATTAGAGGGAAACTGCATCACGCAACAGTGGGGCAGTTTATTGGTTCAATGCAGTTTTTTTTATTGTATTTTATTTCTTGCAAAGATGTCGTATGATGGGCCAAAATGGGCATGACACTATAATTCATTCATGTATTCATTCAAATTCATGTTCCATTCATCGTTCTCTATTGTCTGTACACAGTTGCGCTTGATTTTTGTACTTCGGGTTCAATGCTAAACTGCATGTCATTACGTAAGTAGTGCAAGAACGTACAATGGCATTAAAGCTGAATGCGATGTTCAAACCCTGTCCGTCTGTTTCCCCCTCAGGATACCAGAGGGTCAGGCAGAGGCCGGGTCCCTGGCTGCAGGGAGACTGCGCTCGCTGGAGGACCAGCTCACCAGAGCCAAACAGAAGATCCACAGCTTCCAGAAACTCACTGGGGACGGTAAGCAGTCTGATAGCAGCCTGGAACCTGCTGTAGCTCAACAGCAGTGGCAGCATGTGTTTCTTTCCCACCTTAGTGGTCATAGAGGAAGGAGAGCTGTCAGGTAAGTGGGGAATGTGTGAATGAAGTGAAAGAAGTGTGAAAGTGCCGCCGGCAGACCAGGGTGAGAGAGGAGAGAAAAGAAGCCGAGAGAGAGAGAGGAAAGGACACGTGAGCATGAAGGGCAGGGCAGGGTCAGCCGCTCCATCTTGCCGCAGGGGAAGAAAAAGCTAAAAATACCCTCCAGCTTTTTTTCCGCCAAGGGAGAGAGTGACAAACAGAAAAGAAAATGCAGGATAGGAAAGTAAAAAAACCAAACAATTGGAGCTCTTCCTTTCCACTGCTTCATGCTCATCCTCCTGGAGGCTGTCTTCCCCTTTCCTCCATTTTTTGTTTCTCACTGCTAGAAACCAGAGCAGGCAGCTGTGTTATCCGTGTGGGTTAGTGCACATTGTTTGGCTCGGGCGGGGTGTAGAGTTCCTTCCTGTTGTTACAACTGTGAGAAAAACACACGAGGGAAAGAGCTACGAGGCACAAAAACAGAGAGCAAGTGCTTCTTAATGAGGTCAGATCAACACCCAGGGACACAGAATAATGTTGAACATTCTAATGGGGATCCTCTGAAACCTTTCTTTGTGCCATGAGCCTGTCAGAGCTCCCGGAATATATTGTACTTACATTCCTAAGGACCCCTCGGCGATCGTTCCTACTTTCCTCGAGCCTTTCACGGTGCGACTTTGAAGTTAACACCAGCGATTTATTGCTTGAGATCGTACCGCTTTCACACCAGCTGAGAATCAATGTTATGTTTTGTGTTTGAGCTGCTCTCCTTCACCCCCCCCCCCCTTTTCCCCACTGTGCAGGTCCCGGGCCCACTCAGGAGGAGCTGCGGAGGAGAGTGGAAAATGGCGTTCAGGAGTTTTGGTATTTTGTTCGCAGCGAGGTGAAGAAACTGGCCAACGTGGAACCCAGCGAGAGGCAGAAATATGCTGACTCGCTCCTGCAGGACTTGGGACATCAGGAAAGGTACGACTGTTAAAATGGAAATGTTCAACTCACAGCAAGAATGATCCCAATCAGACATTTTCAGCGACATTTACAGCAGCTCCAACCTAGACCAGGAGTAAGATAATGTACGGAATTACAAAAAAATACCATAAAAAAAAAACACAAAGGCGGGTAAGGTAGTGTCCCAACAAACATCATACATAAATAATCATTGTAAATGAATACAAGAATTACACAAATTAATAACGTGCCAAAAAATATACCATTATAACAACACAGCAGCTGTTGTATAAATAGTATTCATTGTTTGTGATTGTGATTCTCCTCATACTCACATACGTACAGATGAGTGAGTTTTACTACAAACACACACTGTGTTTACTGGCAGTTTATTGGCTGCGTGTGTTTGACGGTCGTTCAGTCTGATGACCAGAGGCAGGAGCCTCTTCATGTGTCATTCTGTGGTTTGAAGGAAACACATTAATCCACTGACAATCTGCCAGTAAAACTGCTCCCAAATGTTGTTATTTGAGCAGTAAAGAACACAGTCCCCTCAGGTCAAAGACACTGGTTGGGTAGTTGTGTGCTAAGCTCCTCTGCCCCCCTCTAAAAAACAAAAAAAACAAAAATCCCAAATCCGGCTCGGTGGTGATTTTGAAATGCTCAATTATCTTCTGGTTTCTGTGCATGAATGGTTTGTCTGTCTTTGGACTCAGCCTGCGTAACTAAACCTCAACCAACTCATAAACCAATAATCAGATATGGACGATATTCAGCTGCCTTCCAGCTAATGTCGCGTCATCCACATTTTAGATATAAAAGCTGAGGAAACACTGGATTGGATTCTGTCTCAGCCGGTCGCCCCCGTCTCACCTCGGCTCCTTCCACCCGTTCAATTGGAGATAACCGTTGCAGACGTTCTGACCAATCAGCTGCGAGCTGGCGATGGCCACAACAAACATGGCTGACTGTTGGATGGAGGACAAGGAGAATCTGATGAATCAGTAGTAGTGGAGTATTGTGATCAGGGATCAGTAACATAATGTTAATAATATGAAACACTTGATTACATTCTAAGCTTGACAAAATCTAATGTCAAAGTTTTGCACCAGAGTCAGTGATAGGACAGAAACATTCAGGGCCTGTGCACAGAGTCGCTCTGTTCTGGCTGATTACCCCCCCCCCCCCCCCCAACCTCCCTGATCAGACTGAAGCCCGACTGGTAATTATGTGACAACACTGGGCTCCGTGTACTAATAAGGATGATGAACGTGTAATTTATCCCACCTTAATTGCTAATGGGGGAGTTGGAGAGATGTCAGTCAAGGTAAGCCCTCCCCAGCCGTCCAGACGAGGAGTACAACCTGCCAAACCCATCCCAGTCACTTGTGTGAGTTTATGGGAGGTGGGCAGGGACAGGTCCTCACTAAGATTTGAAGCTGAAACTCATTTGTCAGACGTCTGATTGACTGCGGACCTGTTCCGTGCACGTCCAGGGAAAGGATGCGAACATTAGCTCCCGACACCAGAGTCATGGTTTTCAAGCCAGAACAGAACATATTATGTACAATCTCTATACCAGGCATTTTTTTCTGATCCAAACATGAGATCTCAAAACTAATATGTATAATTTTTTTTAATTTAAGAAATCAGATGCAGATGAATTAATAATTTAATCCTTAAAAATACAAATATCTTCCACGGCGAAAGAAGCTTCTATTCTGTAACCCTGCAGGTACCTTCAGTCATGTGTAAATCACATAAAGCACTGGCATAATCCGTTGAGCTAATATCTCACCTTTAAAAACAACGTCTATTAATTGTTGTTAAGTTTAGTTCAGTCATTCAAATAGTCTGATGAAGTATGTAGGTGAAATATTCAGTATAACATTTTTCAATAATACAATTTCTCAAAAACAAACAACCAAAATATTCCGTCGTCGTCTTTCGCCCCCCTCCCACACGTGTGACAGAATTCACCACCGCTGCTGTCTGCTCAATATGTCAGGACAAAACCGGGACACAGAGGAGCGGAGGTCACAGGTCAAAGACACGCCCTGTCTGTCATCAGCATGGCAGGGCGACAGAAGGGAGGGAAGAAAGGCCCAGTGTCCCTCAGCCAAGTGTTTCATTGTAATCCTGCTGAAGTGGCTTACGGGGCCCATTGTCTTAGTCATCGTGGCCTAAGCAGCTTTCCAAAGACTGATTCCTCTCCTCCGTTCGCAAACACTCACACACTTTCACATGCATCCCCACTCTAAGCTCCTACAGCGTGCTGCTGGCAGAGGCTGAGAGAGCATCACAGACCGAGGAGGAACAGCAGTGACATGTTTGACTTCACTTCACTGGGTTTCTACAGCGTTCTTAAAAAGCGTCAAGGTTAAGTTCCAGTTACAGCTGAAATACAACAACCAACCAACCAACAAATCTGTCATTAAGATGTTAGAAGAGCTCTTCCTGTTTATTTTTTGATTTTATAACTTTTGATTATGTTTGTTTGAGTACTTGGTATCATTTGTCAATGGGTTGTTTGTCATCTGCCATCACTTCTCACAAGAAAAAAGGACACAAACACGTTGAAGTTTCAGCATGTGTTGTTAAACATGAGCATCTCTCGTCAAATGAATATTATTCTATTCTATTCAGTCTGCTTCAAATAATAGAAAATGTCAGCACTGTAGTACTATGCTTACATTTGTACTTTTGTACAGTCAGAGCTGCAGTTTGTGCTTTAGCTGTGTATTTTCTTTTTAATATAAGTGAGTTTGGGTTACAGCTGGAGCAGGAAATTCATGATTAGTACAAACATATTTTTTTCTGTGTGGGTGCTAATTAAGATTATGTATCTTGTTGGTGTGAACGCTGCTCTGTGTCAGAGGGAGATCAAGCTACACCAGCAGCCCTGGGTTCAGTTACGTAAACGCACTGTTACTGGTTAAAATTCAATAGCAGTCAATAGTTCCTTTGTGTTCTCTTCCTGTCCTACATCCTCTGTCTCACCTGCTCTGCTGAAGCTCCGGCTGTAACTTAAACCTGAGAACTTGGACTGGCTCCTCCGCCGGTCCAGCAGATGTTGACATTTAACACTGACGACTGTCAAAGTTCTTTAAACTCACAGAACACATGATTAGCATTTGTCCTCAAACTAAGTCAGGACAAAAGAAATGACCCCAAACATAATATTGATCAACATGTGGACTCATTTTTCTGACGTAACAATTCAAATTATAACGGTGCATATTTACATCAGTAACTCTCATTTAATTACACCTTCATCTCCAGTAAGGTAACTGATTAGTTATGCTTATTTTGTAATTGTAATTACTAATGCAGTCACTCACCAACAAACTACATATGGACTGATATGGATATCTTTTTTTTCTCTTCTTTATCTCAGCACACATTTCCATGAAAACGTTCGTGAAAATGTAGTGAATCCTCTCTGACGCTACCCAGAAATCATTATCATCATCCCCGCTAGCATTGATCCTCTGTGGGACGCGTTACGTGACGCTGTTACATCGAACTCGTTACCTCGCAGCCCCTCCCACAGGTGTACATCGCTCCTGTCCACACGCAGCACTCTGACTGTCTGGTGTTGACTTGTCTCGCTGCCCGCCCCTCGGGGACGCGTCCACTGATTCCTTCTTGACACCTCTTGCAGTCGTTTTTGTTTTTGCCTCTCCGACGATGGCTCCCCATGTGTTCTGCTGACTGGAAGTTTGACATCAGTCCAACAGGTTCCAGCTTGTGTGTGTGTGTGTGTGTGTGTGTCCTTTTTAATGAGCATTTGCATAAGAACACCCCATCTCACAGGCTGTGACTGATTTGGGTCAAATAAGTGAGTGACAAATTAATCTTGTCTGTGTGCGTGTGTGTGAGCGACAGATAGAGAGTGTGTTTGTATTTATGTCTCCAAATATCAGAGCTCTCAGCATCCTTGCATGTGACATGTAGTGCACACACTTGCTGTTGGAGGCAGGAAGTTGACAGACATTATCCTTGAAAGAGGGAGATTGAGCTTGTCAGTGAAACATCATTTTTTTCCAGAAATATCTGATCATATTGAAATCTCTGTGTACGACCCACATGTGCTGTCGGCGCCCTGGACGCTTTCATTCAAAGCGTATCGCGCTAAAACCTTCGTTAGGCGCTCCCGGATCGCCGTTCAGCAGCTCACGCAAGGCATAGGAGCACTTTAAGTTCACTAACTCTGTGTGTGCTCACTGATCAGCTACTTCTTCACACCTGCACTGGTTTGACACAGTATGAATCAGAGCGACGTCCCACCAGTGAGATTAGTCAGCAGTCGACGATTTAGACTGTGTAACAACCTCAACATGAACACATGGGGGTGGATTTTATTTGATTTATCAATCAATGTTACACCTAATTTAAAAATAAAAAATGCATTCCCTGAAAGCTGTCTCACTCGCTGCAACGATCCCAGACTCTGTACGACCAGGAATCACCGGCTTTAACAGAATGTTGGATTCAGTCACAAAAGGACCCATTAAAAACCCTCCAGTTCCTAATGACTACATGTATTATTAAAAAGAAACCTTTCCGACAGAAACCCTTGAATCAATCTCTGTTGCCGCGCGGCACTGGCTTAACACGACTGCTCTCGCTTATTTGAAACACGTTCATGGACTCATACCTGAATCCAAAGAATCCAATTCGAAAGAATGTGGCAGAAATGAACGCAGCAAGGCTGCTGAAGAATTTTGGATGAGGACATAAGGTGATATGATTGATACGAGTACTGCGAAGGATGTTATTTCTAGGCGTCTATTGACTTCCTGTAGAAGCTGTCAGGGCTGGAACAACGCTGTTAAGTGTGGCGACTCTCCACTCAAACTCCGCCGGCTTTCCCAGGAAGAGACAAACCTCATCTGCTGCAGGGGGCAGAAACACACATTTCATCCTCCGTTGCCTCTAATTTTCTCTCTGAATGATCATTTTACACGGAAACCAAACTCCACACCACAGCACTTTTTGTGTTTGGTGATTTCTGTCAGCTGATATTGTCTTTATAAATTCTGTAATTGTGGACAATCCTGGGCCACGGTTCAGTCGTTAGTAATTGATGAGGTATCCATTGGTGGAGACACGTAGAAATATTTGGAATAGTTTGCAAATGCATTGAGGCATGTGATGGAGTTGCATGTGATAAAGGAGTGGTGAAGGTCTGAGCCCTCCTCGGTGCGTTTGTACGTGAGCGAACGTGTTTGCAGATTCAATTTCTCTCTGTATTGAGTTTTCAAATTCAGTTCCTGAAAATCAATTTCATTTTACTGCAGTAACCATCCAATGTGCTGTAATAGCTGCTGTCTCGCAGGAACATCAGGCACCAACGGAGGCAGAACTCTTCATTTCTGAAGATGTTTCTGTGTGTAAAATGTGTTTATTTAGTTGGCCATTTCGGAGGGAAATAATTAGTTGAATTCGAATTTTGTGCCAGATCAATCACATTTATAAACATGTTGGTCTGCTGGAGTTGAAAAACTCTCATCAGCCCCATGGAGATCATACATTGACATGTTGGACTTGTTGATGTTCAAATGTGAACATGAAAATGTGTGTGCGTGGTTACAGGTCCATCATGACGGACTTGTACTACCTCAGCGAGGCCGATGGAGTGGGCGAATGGAGGGTGAAGGAGGCTAAAGACCTGTCCGATCTGGTCCAGAACAGAATCACCTACCTGCAGGTATGTACAGACACACCTGCTGCTTGTCCACTTGCTACTCTGTCTACTGTGGCTACTCTGACACACACACACACACACACACACACATACATGTCATACATGCATCCACCGACAGAATGTTCCTGCATCTGTTCAGCCCTCACACCCACAAAACCACTCACTTGTCTCATTTGCTTTAACCGTAACTGTCAGCATCATTCTCACGAAGCAGCAAGTGAGGGGTGTGTCTCACACACTGTTGTGGAAATTTCCGTTATTAGAATAATGAGTCTGCTGTCTGGAGCGTAAGTGTGGCTTTAATATCACAAGAGGAGGAGACAGTGGTCTTCTTAGTCCTGCTACTGTTGGGAGATCTAGGCCGATGAAGCATCACATTCACACCGATGAGAATAACCAATTGACCTGGGTAAAAGTTGAGAGGAAGCCGGAGTATCCGGAGAGAACACACGCAGACATCAGGAGAGCATGCAAACCCGAAGAGATCCCCAGGCCGGGAATCTAACCTCTCTGTGATTTTACAATGCTATCTATACAGAGACAAGGGTGGTGATCACACACACAAAGGTGTAAAGCGGTGATACCCAAAGTGTGAATCCACCTGGTGGTCCAAGAAGGTACTGCAGGACAGCCACAAAGAGGTCATTTTCTATTTTGTAGTCAAGTTTAATGTTATAATTAAATGGGTTGTGTCCAGTGGAGTGGGGTGAGGGTTGTCACAGACAAGTGAAGAGCTGGAGCAGGACCGACTGCTGACGCACTGACCCCTGGATGGATTTACGCACTGAATGGGAGCCAGATCTTTGGATCAATGTCGATCAGTTATAGATTGACAGAGAGATAGATAGATAGACAGAGAACGTTAAAATCTGTTAAAATCTGAGTTCATCTCCATCATTCAGGTGTTGCTTTCAACAGGTTTCAGCACTTTAGTAAGCGACACTGAATGGATCAGTGCGGCGTCTCTGCCATAGTAGTCCACTGCTCTGTTTATGAAATAAATACGGAAACAGAGGAAATAATTCATCCTACGTTTTGAGTGTTGATCAGAGTTGTAAGGTGGGCCGTGAGAGGTTTTCAGTTTGTAACGTGGGCTTCGGCACTCATAAGTTTCGGCAGCCCTGGCAAAGAGAATAAAAGCATAAGGTCAAACACACATACACACACACACAGCCCATAAGTAGCTCAGAATGTGTGAAATGACACATCAGACACATATTGGAAAACATCTCCACATACATGAACATATGCTGGCAGCTCTACACACACACACAGACAGGCTGAGACAGGAGACCCCCCCCCCCCAGATCTCAGCTTGGGTTGAGGTGGGATGGTGTGATACAACTGGGCCCTGCAGCATTAATGAGCCGGCGTGTTTGATGAAGAGGACCACGTCGGTCTGGCTAGGTGGAGACGGCGCCACTAACAGCTGCTGTCACCACCGCTGAGGGATCACACCGCTCCACCAGCTGCCATCACTAATTCATCACACACACACACACACACCGCCGTGCACAGATGGACTCCTCCACACCTATGCGAGCAGTTTCCTTATACACACACACACACACTCACAAGATCACTGCAGACGCTTGTAAGCAGAGTGTGTGTTTCTTGTCATTGCTCTCACACACACATTCTACATATTACATACATGCAGCCTCACACATTTACGCACACACATACATGTCCCTCCTGTCCCTCCTGTCCCTCCTGTCCTGCTGCCTCCTCCTCCGCGCCAGCCTCTCCTTTCATTCCTGGTTGAACTAACTCCATCGCTGCGTCTCCTCCTGCGCCATCTGTCCACCCAAACATACAGTGAACATGGCAGCACCTGCAGACCAGCATCACGTGTGTGTGTGTGTGTATTCTCTTCTCATCCATTGGACCTTTTGGAGTCATTTTCTCTTGATTAGGATTATTTCTTAAAAACACTTTTTGTCCTGGGGAAAAAAAAATGGATGATTTGGGTGATCACCAAACAGATGAGGTGAGCGCCGAAGGCTTAAATGAAAGTCAGATAGACTTTGGAAAGTATTTGTGGACGGAATAAAGAGTGTGGATCCATCTGTTCCACTGGCAGCACTAATGGCCAAATGATGCCCCGACTTTCTCCAAGATCCATTCAGAACTGGGTTGATCAAGATGTTAGATGTTGATTCTTCACTGCAGTGTGAGCGTTTACATAATCCAGGTGTTCTCACTTCGTTTATCTTTGTCCTGACTAATATGAGTTGATTGAATGTGCATCTTCAAAAGCAGTCATGGAAAAATGTGTGCGTTTGTTTTATTCTTTGAATCAACTGCTTTTGCGTTGAGTTCTGTTTCAAACATCATCCAACAACACCCAGCTTCCCTTTATCTTCCAGGGTTATTTACTTCCTATTAATATTCCTTCAAGGTGTATGTATCAAAAAGGTGACACCTAAACGTCACTAAGCACCAGATTTTCGACATGAACCTTGTGTGGGTCAAACCAACTGGTGTTGGAAGTTGACTGTCCATGATCAATCAATCCAAACAATCTGCTGAAAAGCATTCAGAGGAACCTGCTCATCAGCTGGGGAGGGAGGCCGGACCGCTTTGGCTCCCTGAGTTCACCGTCCGTTCAGGTCTGACGCTGCTGGAGGCCGCGGGCTCCACCGACACAAGTGTGAGTGGGCAGGCTGTCAGACATCATCACTGGACTGAAGGGACTGTGGACCAGAGAGATCTGTGCTTGACGTGATCACAGAGAGGTTCAGACAGTGCTGGAGTGTTCTTCCTCTACTGTAGATTGTTTTAACGAGGAAATACCTGTGTAGTATGTTCTCCAAACCAGGTGGCAGCTAAACGTAGCTTGAGGAGCCTCTTCTTTTCTCATCATCCATTGTTTACCTCTTCATTCCTCAGTTGTCTCCTCCTCCTCCCTCTTTTCTGCTTCTTCTTCTTCTTCTTCTTCTTCTGCTCGTGTGTGATAGGAAGTGATCGCCGCTGGGTGCCGGGCGGCAGGACGACTGTGAACCAGCTGCAGCTGCAGCAGCCTAATGAGGAAAACACTCCCATCAGCTAGTAATTGCTGTTTAGGAAGCTGGTTGGCACGAGCATTGTGGAGACTGCTGAGCGTATGAAAACCCTGCAACTCATCGACAATCAGCGTGTGTCACCCTGCTGGTTTTCTTCTTTTTTTTTTTCTTTGTTCCTTCTTTTATACGAAAAAAAAAATTCTTCTTTCCCAGCCACTTCTCATTTCTTATTCTTCCCTTCAGTCAATTGCATGATACAGAAGCTAATTAATAGGAACAGGAAATTAAGCAAGTTAGCGCGGCAGGGCGAATGTGAGACAGTCACTGAGAGAGAAATGGAAAGAGAAGCATCATAATGTGCTTTTTCGTTTCATTGACAAAGAAAATGTGACTTTAAAATTCAGTCAGAATATCTCATTCATTAACGGATTTCACCTCCAAAGCTGCTGGAGTTTGCAAACCTCAGACAGAAACAATGAGAATCACTCGCTGCTGTTGCTATTTACAGCCAGCGAATACCTGCCGATGTGTATTTACGAGACCAGCAGGGTGTGTGTGTGTGTGTGCGCGTGCACGTGCCCTGACAGAAAATGTACCACCGAGGATCAATGAATCAGTGATGCATTGATAACGAGGATGATGATAATGATTTGTGGGCGGCGTCAGGTTTTGCCGCAGGGTGAACGTCAGAATATTCCAGGAATTTGTTGCTTTTGGCTTTTTCGTGGAAATGTGTACTGAAATAGAGTAGATGCCATTTGGAATATATCCATATCCACTAAACATTAGTGGGTCTGGAGACACATGTGTAATTAATTGACTGAACTTAATAACTTAAATATTCATGATTTCAGTCTTAGTTACATCTGAACAGTTTCCACATGTCAGTGGGCATAATGTCATGTATGGGGTCAGTTTTGGTGTGTGAAGGAATGATGATGCTGATGTTCTCTGATGTGTTGTGATTTCACAGCAGTTTGACAGTATCCGTGTTGAGCTCCGTGTCGTCTCTCTCCTGTTGCTCCTAGAACCCTCCAGACTGCGGTAAGGCCCGGAAGCTGGTGTGTAACATCAATAAGGGCTGCGGTTACGGCTGCCAGCTCCACCATGTCGTCTACTGCTTCATGATCGCCTATGGCACCCAACGCACGCTCATCCTGGAATCTCACAACTGGCGCTACGCCCCCGGTGGCTGGGAGACCGTCTTCCTGCCCGTCAGCACCTCCTGCACCGATCGCTCGGGGGCCACCACTGGACACTGGTCAGGTAAGGACAAACGAGTACACACGACAAGCGGTGGCAGCTTGATGACTGAAAAGAAATAAAGAAAGCTGTCATTTGTCTCGCGAGGGTAAATTCTGTAAATTCACACACACACACACACACACACACACACACACAGGAGCAAGGGCACTGACACCTGTGGCGGTGCCCAGGGAGCAGTTGCGGTGTGTCTTCTTGCTCCAGGGGAGAAGTGCTGCTCCCTCTCGTCCGTCCACCAATCCTGCTGCTGGTTCTGAGTTTCCTGCCGGACATATTGTGACTGTTGTGTGGGGGTGTGGGGGGTCAACACAGTGACCCTCTGCTCCCAAACGCGCTTTTTGGTGTCTTGGTGTCGACTTAGAGTTTGGATTCGAACCACCAACTGACAGATAACCCAGAACAAGTGTGAATGGTTCTTTCTAAAGGATTCTGGTAGCCATTTGCAATGCACAGTTGTAGTGAATAGTACAGGACTGTGGTGAATGGTGAATATGAGGGGAAAAGGGAAAAAGGTCAAGAACCAGGCAGCTGGGGAGCGAGCGGCTTCTTATCGTGCACTGAGCCTCATTGGAACAGTCAGATTGAATGCATAAGACACACTTCTTTCCCCCATCTGTGTTTTTTTCTCCCTGATGTCTTCTATTACCAATAAATGTCTTCAATCACCTGACATTTTTTTAATTTACTTTAATTTGCCGTGATTTGTTTTCATGTTATTTTTTTTCCTGTATTCTCAGTGCAGCACTTTGATAGAAAAGGCATTATGGTTATATAAACAGTACATATACATTTATAGTAAAAGTACGAGTTAACAAATGCAGTGCTTGGAATGTGAATGCCCGTTGCTGTGATTCCAGTACGCACCTCGTCCCTCAGAGCAGGATTCCTCTGGGACTACGGTGTTTGCAGGTTTGTCTATCGATCATTAAGATCATTAAGTTTCAGTAACTGAGGTGAAGTCTGAACTGCACATGCTTCTCAGCTGAAACACACACACACACACACGTTCCTAGCTGCTGCTCTGAAGCACATATAACATAACATCCCTTTACTGTTTAAGAGCCACTGACTGTTCTCTCACACAGGAGTGTAACATGAACCTGTAACTATTAGTAGTCCTGTAACTATTAGTAGACCTGTGAGTGCTCGCGTTAGAAACACGCAGGAAGAAAAAGTGTGGTATTTCTAGTATGAACCTGGTCCTGCAGTCTTACTTAATGAAAGCGCTTGCGAGCGGAAACCAGTGGATTGAAGGTTTTGCTATCAGATCGACTGCCTCTTTTTCTCCCACTATCACTTTTTCTCTTGTTGCTTCCCTTTCTCTCATCACTGCATCCTTTCGGCTCTTCATTTTTCTCCTATCGCCTCATTTGACTCGTGCTCTCCTGGGCTCTTCCTCCTTATCGCCTGCCCCCCACACACCCTCCTCCTCCCCGTCCTCCCCCTCCCGCCGTGCATTCTTTCTCTTATTCTCCTGCCTTTCATGTGTCCTTTCCCTCTATCTAATATCTTCCTCTGGTGTCTGTCTTAAAGCCTCCTATAGATCCTTATATGCCATCTGGCTGCTCGCAGCCCATTCACTGCAAACACCTCTCCGCTCCTCTCCTCGGGCTTCTTAGCATTCTGCCCTGTTGTCCGTACAGTCTTACAGAGGCAATATTTTCTCTTGATCAGCTAACAAGCTGGGCATAGCTAATGGAAGCCTGTTGGCTGCTTGATTATGCCTGTGGTCATTCCTGCATTGTTAACAGTTCAGACAAGCACACTCTTTGGGGCACAGGGACACAAAACCATGCTGAATCTGTGGGTTAATAAGTAGATGTACTCGGCATATGTATCTAATTAGGAAGAATATTTGCCCATGCCACTACAATTACAGAGTGCGATGTAGTGAATACAAATATCTGAAATTGCGCAGTGTGGCCCAACATGCAAATGGATGGAGGCATTTTCATCCAACCTGGACAGCAGGAATGCAGATTGATAGAGAAATTGACATTTACGGATTCATTTCTATGTGTGTCCCTTCAGAACCTCTTTTCGTTTTAGGGAACATTTCCAGTCAATTAAAATACCTTTTCAGGGCTCGTATATGTTTTATAGTGAGCAGTTCAAATCTTCAGCTGCAGGTGCATATACATAATGCAGGTGTATTTCTTTTATTTAACCTTGGTTTAATGAGTTAAGACCCGCTGAGATCAAGATCCCTCTGACAAGAGCGACCTGAGGCCATGAGGCCAGCAGCACACATCATGATGGACACCGGGACAATCAAAAAGAAACAGTAACTGGAAATACAACCAGTTAGAGTTAAACAACTGGAAACATAGGCACTGTTGAAAGGATTCTCATTGTTTGCTGAAAAAACAACCAAATGCTGCAGATGAAATCAGATGAGATCAGGTCATTAGAAATCTTTTTGGAGAATATTCCAGCTAGTTGGTAACTGCTTACATGTAACTGTGTTTAATTACATCTGAATATTATTCATGACTACAAATTTAGTTACAGATGACCAGTTTAGCCAAAACCTTGGTAATATATATATAATATATGTTTAATAATCTTGTTTTAGTGTGTGAATGAAGGCTAATGATGTCCATTCATGTGTTTTGTGTTTGACAGTCATCAGTGCTGAGGTTCAAACATGACACATCTGAAACGGTTGAGACCATTCAACATTTAGAAAACCAAAGTGCCGAGCCTAAGGAGGTTAGCCTAGAGAAACCGAATTCTGGTCCTGTAAGTCGGCAGCAGGTGAATCTGTGCCAGAAAGCCCGTCTGTGCTGCTACGATCCTCTGCACCGGGTAAATCTTCGTATTGTGTCTGCAGGAAATAGACTTGTTTGCTACTTCCTATCGCAGCTCTGCCAGATTCCTTCCCATCCCACCCTCCTTGTACATCTTTATAAGGTTAGCCCACTTTCTGTTAAGTGTTTCCCTTAGGATGTGAGACATTTATAGACGGGGAGAGTGAATGGTGCGTGCATCTGCGACTGGGTTTGTCCGTCAGGAAAACATACAGCTTGAGGTGGAAATCAAAGATAGCGGAGAAGTCGTTACGAGGCCGGCTGATTTCCCTTTGAAAGGGGAAAAGGGGGAAAAACAAAACATTTCCACATTAATATAGACCCGACATAACCCACAGGTCACCTGTGTCTGGTGCGTGCATGTGTGTGTGCATGTGCATGTGTGCATGAAGTGTCAGGAGTTTCACTTCTCCCTCGCCCCCTCTGTCCATGAGTGTTTGTGGGTTCAATAGTCAGTTCCAAGATAATTGAATGGAGAACTATCAGGACAAAACCTGTTTGACCAACGAGTTCACGTTCATCATGTGTTAAACCTCTCTCTGGAGCCTCCCAGGCACGTGCCTGTCTGTTGTCTGACCCATCTGTTGGCACACACACACACACACACACACACACACACACACACACTCAGCAGGGGGCAGCATCTGGGAGCAGTTGGGGGTTGAGGTGCTCTGCTGGTGGACGGGTCAGCCTGTGACTGCTCAGTGTTCACTCCCACACATTCCGACTACAGAAAAGAATAAACGGTGGTCGGTTGATCACAACCGCAGCTGTATTACCTAGGAACTCCGCAGAGACGTCGCTGCTTGGTGAGTGCGTCTGAGAGCAGCAGGAGAAACATAATGTTCTCTGCCATTTCAGGACGGGAACAAGAGTTTTCTAAGTTCATAATCTCAGTCTCTTATGTATTATGAATGGAAAAAGCCTCATGTTTCTTTTCGGCAGGATGACGTCTCTCTGGTGACTCCAGTTTTGCATCGAGTTAATCTAATGAAACATGTATCAGTCTGTATACGTCCTGCGTTAATACTGTTAATGCTGTTATTCCAATGCACATCCATATGTTGTGAAAATCTATGCAGAGGCTTTGGATTTGAGATGAAATTCAGTTCAGCTTTGTGATCTAATTAAGTCGCTGTGGGAGGGAGACAAACTGCATATCTGTACATTTGTGCCAAGAAGTGCAGGTCTCAAAATACAACATTCCCCTTTATGTGAATCATGCCAGAGCTGTTATATAAGCAAAGACAGGCCTGGGAATATTTTCTCAGTTCAATATTTAATGCTTCTTCCAATTTATATTCAGTTCAAGCTCTGGTATGCACACACACACGCACACACATTGTGTCAACTCTCTGTTCCTGCTCTTGTTGTCATGAACCCTTTCTGTGATTTGCTGTTAATGACCTCTTAATCATAATGTCATTGATTATAGAAGTGTGTTGAGGAGGTTTGCAGCTGAAGCCACTTTAGCCTGATCTGCCTCCGACGTGTATTTACGTAAATCTGGGGGTTTTACACACACACGGACGCACAAAAAAGCATTTCCACCGGTTTGACGACTGAAAGAGAGTGAAGGTTGTGCCTGCCAGGCATTTCCCTGCTGCTGAGATGAGATTCAGCATGTGTGTGTGTGCGTGTGTGTGTGTTCCAGTGAATGTAGATGGCTGCAGGTGCTACTTGGACTTGTTTGTGTGATTTTTGCTCAGCGTACATGTGTGTGACTGTGTGTACAGTTGGCCTCATGTGTGAAGACGTCCACAGGAGTCGTCCTCCGTCAGAGGAGGTGACCTTCCTAAATCAGCCCAGCTCAACCTCTGCTCGGGGCTGCTGCCAAGCAGGACTTAGCCTGGAGGGGCTGACAGCAGACTACCAGCAAGCCCCCCACCACCACACACACGCACACACACTTCAGCGCTGCTGGGCCTACATAGCCTTGATATAAAGAAGCTTATGTTGGCCTTAAAGCAAGGACACTCACATAGTAGCTGGTAGTCACAAAAGCTGACTGTATTTTCTGTCTGGAAAGGAATGAACAGAGAAGGTCAAAGGAATCATTCTGAAACATCACACAGAGTTAAAAACAGTCACGGAAGGATTTATGTATTTTCAAAAGTGGAAAAGAGTGTGCGAAGTAGGTTCCGTGTTGTGACTCCCTCAGTCAGACTCGGTGAATTTGAGTCGTTTTCCGAGCTATGAAGGGGAAGTTGACAGATGGAACGACCTGAGAGGACCCCAAGTGCAAGATCCAACAATGTACAAAAAATTGTATTTGCAATTTAGTTATAAACCGTTTTTTACTGTTTTGTATCACTTTTTGTGTTTAGTTCAAGGACTCGTACGTACACAACTGTTTTTTGTCAACGTTGTTACCATGTAGTTGCACATAGTATACCACTGAATGTGTGTGTGTGTAAATATCATCTGACACCCGTGACTACAGTACAAGGTTTCTGTCTCTTCAACTGATTTCCCGGTTTTATGAGGAAGTGCAGTCGCTGCTCAACTCGTGATGTTGTTACTGAAGGTCTGCTGTGCTGCTCTTGGCCTCCCCAGGAGAGGCCCATGACAAGGACATCCAGGTGGTGGAGTTGCCCATCGTGGACAGCCTCCACCCTCGGCCCCCCTACCTGCCTCTGTCCATCCCTGAGGACTTGGCCCCACGCCTGCACCGTCTGCACGGGGACCCCTCCGTCTGGTGGGTGTCGCAGTTTGTCAAGTACCTGGTCCGTCCTCAGGCCTGGCTGGAGAAGGAGATCCAGCAGACCACTGCCAAGCTGGGCTTCAAACACCCCATCATCGGGTAAGAAAACGCTCTCCACTTCAAAACCCAGGGGGGATAACGTGAGGTTCATGTTTTTTTTCAACTAAATAGGTTTTTAATTTTTCAGTTTCTGTCTTCATCCTTCAGGTTTCCGGTACCACTCACATAAAGTTTCTGGAAATCACTTTTCAGACATATTTCACCTCTAAGTATATAGATTTGATTTCATTTGATTCTAATTATTTGATTTTATTTTATTTTAAAAAGGCTTGCCTGAAGGGAAATCTCACTTCATTTGTCTCATTGTTATTTTTTATTTAGTAAGTACATAATGTAATCAAATCATTATTGAATTAAATGTGGGCAAACCAAAGCAGACCAGGACTAAAGAAGCTTATGACAAATTAAAAATGCCCCATTAAAATTGAATGCTGGCTCCTTTTCTTTAATCTTCCCCAGTCTTTGTCAGTTAAAGGATAAATAAGACGGATGATGCTGTATGTTTCACGTTTTGTGAATAAATCCCACTTAAAGACCCACACCAACAATAACATGATCCGCCTGTGAACCTTTTACAAAAAAGTAATCGAGCCGCATCTCTGCAGATTTCTTTTCTCACCATGAACACTGTCGTTTATTTGAACGTTTGTGTACTTCCAGTCACCAATAATAAACAGCTTCTCTCCTCTGTTCCTCCTGAACATTTCCGTCATTAGGGCAAAGGAAGTGACATGTTTTTCATGTATTTTTGGATCAGAAGAAGAGGGTTTTCTTGTCCTTTACGATCCTTCGACGCAGTACTTCAGAGTACGTCAGAGTCCAGCACTGAAACGATCTGTCTCATGAACATTACAGCGCGATTGCTGAGGAGATAATCAGCTATGATTGTTTGTGTGTGTGTGTGTGTGTGTGTGTGTGTGTGTATATAATTATATATGGAAGGGTTGAAACCAGGGGTCTGATGTTCAGTCTGGGGGGTCCAATCTGGACCTCGGGATGAATTGTGAAGCGGCTGCTGTTCCCGTTCCAGTGTTTCAGTGACACTGACAACCAAAGACCAGTGATTTGTCTTCCTCCACAGCTCCACTTCAGGTGGTTTGGATCACACACATTCTTCTAGATGTCACTTTTAAAATCAGTTTGAGTGTTAATAAAGTGAAATACTGCATCGTTCCGCTCCAGATACCCGTTACTGAATGTTACTTGACCGTTTTGAGTTCATAGGTTATCATTGTTATTGTCCGGGTGTGGCCACTGAAGGTGATCTAAGATGACTTTGACACCCCCTGACTGACTCTGTAGTAAGTGGTATCTGTCAGTCAGTTAGTGCAGAGAAAGTACATGAACCATCTGTCGGGTTGAGATTCTCTTGCGTTTCCTTTGTGACCCACGAGGCGACCTCCACCTGCACCAGGTAGTTTAGAACAAGTGCTTCAAGTCGTTTTGCGATTTCCGTTTTCTGATGGTTAAAGTCAGCCTGGTTTAGTTCTGTCTTCAGAACTTTCCATGCCAGCTGCTCAGCCGTCACAAGTCCTTCTCTTCTCGTCTTCTTTACTTTTGACTGTGAGCGATCGTCGCAGATCCTCCTTCGCCTCTCTTGTCCTGCTCTGCTTCGTTCTCACCTCCCTTTGTTCTCACTCTTTTCCTCGCCATCTTTGCTCTGATGCTCGTCTCTTTGGTTTTTACCTTTGCCTTTCATTACCCCAGCAGCTGCCATCTCTCTGTCCCAGCCCGCTTTGACTCTCCTCCTTTTACTTTCCCCCTCAGTTTCTTGCATTTTCTGACTCATCCCAATTTTTTCACTCACCCGCCCTCTCACATCTTCCCGTTTGTTCTTGCAGCTCACCTCTCCTTCACATTCCTCAGGCCCCCACCCCTACCCACAGTCCTCTGGCCCTCAGAGTTCTCCACACATCTCTATCCCTGATTCTCCCATTTAGCATTGAAAGCAATTTTACATGAGATCTGTGTCTCTGCTGACCCCCGGGTTGTCAGTTCGGTCCTCGTCTACCTGTGGTAGAATCCTCTCAACCTCTCCAGCTGAGGGGCTCAGTGGTGGTCAGTTTAACAAAACAACGTTCTTTCCAGGGTGAAAAACATTTGACACCGTAACACCAATTTACAGCAACGTTATCTCATGACGCTTCACGAGCAGAGCGGGTCTGAAACTCAACGGGCAGGAAGCAGTGAGGCCAAATACTCCAGCACATGTTGGACACACTGGGCTCACGTGCAACATCATGTGTATGTGACTTTTCTGTTCCTGTTTTATTTTAATACAATTTTCAGCTAATTTTTGCTAATTTTTTTAATATTTGCTCTGTATTTTATTTTTTTCCACTATTTTATATTTTATTCTTCTAACTTTGAGTGAGGGGTGGCTAAGGCAAAGCAGATTTCCCTGCATGGATTAGTGAAATGAAAACTGACCTCCCTCGGGGTAGACTACCCTGGACACCTTTCAGACAAAGTAGCATTGTGATCCATGATAACTGTGTCAAATTACAAAAAGCTGTGGGGTAAAAGTGTGTTTAGACTTAGTTTGAACCCTGAACCCTTCAGACAGCGAAGGTTTGGTCACATTCAGACACAGGATGACACACCCCCCAGAGGCCTAACAGAACACACAAGTTGTTTATTGTCATTAAACAACAAGTTGTACAATGACACAGATGTTCCACATTCAGGCAGAATGCTGAAAGCAGCTGTGACGATCACAGAGAACCAGTTAGAATGGATTTGTTTCAGCGCAGCTCTGTGACTGTTTCACCACCTCCCACCACAAGAAAGTGTGTTACAGTCATCAAGGAGAAAATGAACGTCTGTGCGAGAGAGGAAAGGCCTGATCAGTCACGACTGAACCCCTTTAATCACCTGCTATCAAGCGTCGGTGCGATGTGAATCTCATGCTACCACTGGGGCAGTCGTCGTGTTTCAAACCAGAGACGCGAAATGTGAGTGGACCACCGTGGCCTCGGAAAGGATGGAGCCCACCGCTCCATTACAATCAGTTTGGGTATCTGAGCAGCACAAAAGCCCAGATACCAACGCATATGTGTGTTCTCTATTAAATCCAGCAGCCGTCTGCACGGCCTGAACGTAAAAAGTCAATCGTGTTAAGTGGGCTTTGTTTGTACTGATGAAGCAGAGTGTTGCGTAAGCAGCGGCTCCGCTGCCTGCGTCTTGATAAAATGTGACCCATTTGAAGAAGTGATACTTCATTCCTCTGAAAAGCAGAATCCCATCCAAATAAATCATTTATCTGAGCACAGGTTATTGTCACAGACTATCAGAATCAGCGCGCGCCGCCTCCGTGTGGGCGCCTACCATGTTTTAATGTATGCTTTTACGCCCACCGTCAGGAGTCGGTGCCAGCGCTGTATGAATAGGGAGAAATGAATCGAGTTATTGTGGTGAGAGTGTGGGAGAGAGAAAGCTAAGAAGTACGTGACGGCGGCGTTCGGCATCTGCCGCTCCGACGGAGAGAAGAAAGGCTGTGACAAAGAGGGCAAAAAAACCAGCCGAAGCAAGCGAGTGAGAGAAAGGCCTGTGTCCAATCAGGTAGACAGAGAGCAGATTGAAGATGGACACCCTCTCACCTCCATTCTTCTCTTTTCCCATTTTGTCCTCCACCTAAATACAGAGTGTTTCTGCGGCGAGCGCTCTGATTGATCTCTGGCTCGTTGGAATTAGGTGCAGCCTGTTTATTCCGTCTGTGAACTCCTGACTCGGATTACTTTCCCGCCGATGCCTTCACCTCACAAAGCGAGAGAGCAGCCCAGAGGTCGGCGACACTGTTTGAATCCTTCGAGTTCAGTGGAGCCGAGACAGCCGGTCGTACCGGGCAGCTGCCCGGTGGGACGCGAGGAGAGAGGAGGAGGAAGAGGAGCAGCAGGAGGAGGAAGAATAAGGAGGAGGAGGAGGACAGCTGCTAAGGTTCTCCTGCTCCTTCCTGGTGATGATAATGTCCTTCAGAAGACCCATGTTCAAACATGGTCTTCAACTTCCCACTATGCCGATGAGAGCTGGCTGTTGTGTTTATGATTATTTATTTACCTCTTCCGGATGGAGTCACATGGGTTTCCGGTTGTTTCCGAGCTGTGCTCCTTTCCTCTCACGCCGTCTGACGGCGCTCCTGCTGTGTGCAGACTTTGGTGTTTTCTCTGTCGGAATGTTTTTTTTATGACTTAAACTCCCTCAATGTCACAGTATGACATTTAATTTCCTTTAATCCTACGCACATGAAATGCAGCTCGTTTTGTTTAGTTTTTTCCTTTTGTTGTAAATATTAGAATTATATTTACGATGACACAACTTCATGACATGAAACTGGTTATATGTTAATGTTTGACTTTTTTTGGAGTACACAGTAAAATCATCACCCCAGTGGCTGCTACTGATCTCTGTCACCTTGTTTCCTTCAGCTTCAGTTATCCATCAGCTCGTTCCTGTGACTCCTCAGGCCCACACACAAGTTCCTGGTCAAACAGTTGCACACACACCATGAGTGTACCCGAGTCACATTGTTCTTTTTTTTTGTTTTTGTTTAGTGCTAAAGAGGAAGTCCTGACAGCACAAAGCATCTTTTAATCTTAGGAAAGCTGGCACTCCCAGTTCCCCTGGAGCGAAGTGGCTGGTGTTCCATGTTGTTTATGCTAATTTTAGAAAGGGTTGACTTGGCAGATTATCCAAAAAAGGTTTTAGTGTCGGAGTTTATCCATTAGCACAGGTGTCGTGAATTTCAGCGTGGTGCAGAGTCCCTCCTGACTGATGACTGATTCTCAGCTTTGTCTTAATGACTTTGGAGGAACCTTGGTTCCACCGTCCAATCACCACGGAGCTCAGTCTGTGACATCACACGTCACAAACCTTTCTTCATCCCAGCATCTGATTGGCTGCTCGTATTGACCTGCTTTGTGTGTGTGTGTGTGCAGGGTCCACGTGAGGAGGACAGACAAAGTGGGGACAGAAGCAGCGTTCCATCCCATAGAGGAGTACATGCTGCACGTGGAGGAGCAGTTCCAACATCTGGCCAGACGTGTCCACATCGACAAGAAACGGGTCTACCTAGCGACCGATGACCCCTCCCTGCTGCAGGAAGCGAAGACCAAGTGAGTGTCTGAGACCGTGTGTCAGTTAATGTCCATTGTGACTTGTCCTCACTTGCTCCTCCTGCTCCGTTCCCCCCGTCAGATATCCAGACTACGAGTTCATCAGCGATAACTCCATCTCGTGGTCTGCAGGCCTCCACAACCGCTACACCGAGAACTCCCTGAGAGGAGTCATCCTGGACATCCACTTCCTGTCGCAGACCGACTTCCTGGTCTGCACCTTCTCCTCCCAGGTCAGTCCTCAAGGTTTTAGGTTTTAGCATCAAGGTTTCCGTTCAATTCTTGAGTTTCCTCGTCCTGAAATGACTCAACCTGTTGATAGGCTGAATTCAAACATCTGACACTTCTTTCCGTCACTTTACATGGAAATAGAATTGAAAACAAACGAACGACCCACGGTCAGGTGGCTTATTAGGATGCAAAAATGCATGAAGGGACATTTTCAGAGCCGTGTAAGCGCTTTAATCCCAGAGACTGCAGCCATTAACACATTAAAGCAAAGGGAGTGTACAGTTTGCACACACACACACACACACACAGACACAGTCCGTCAGACAAACAGCTCTACAGGAAACACCTTCTCCTTTCATCTACTGTTATTTGTTGGGTGGTTAGATTTCTCCTACCCTGCAATCAGCAAGCAAAGAAAACAAAGACTGCCCAACATTTAAAGCTGTAGAGCCGAACACGTCCTCAGCTAATGAATGTTCACGTTCCAGCTCACACCGCAGTTACTCTGGTCGTCGTTAATGCGAACAACACGGGCCTTGTGTCCAAATGTGACAAGGACGTGTGAAGCCCATCTCTCTTTGAGTCCACGTCAACAATCCCAGTTAGGTTCATTTCATTTGACTCTGAACCCACGCTGGAGTACCGGGAATCCGTGTTCCCCTGTGAAGCTGCAACTGTCGATGGGCTATTTCATCGATTCAATCAGATTAAAAATAGTTTGTCTGTTTGACATAAACAAGGGAGAAACTGAGATGAGTCTTTGTTCACGTCACATTACCTTGTACGTTTCTGTGTCCGCTGTGGACTGGATGTGACCCACCCACCCACACCCGACAAGGAGCTTCGTTTAACCGTCGAACACTGACTGTATCGCTGCCGATACATTTGTGCCAGCATATTTTGGAATACCGTAATTACTTGACTATTTGCTCAGAAAATTTCAACAGCCGAGGAGTTTCACTCCCCCAGTGTGAAGAGGGAAGTAGGAGAAGGAGAAAACGTACATCGGTTCCTGAACGTTGAGAACATGACAATGTCGCTGGTATTACGGTAATCCAAGTCATTACTGTAATGACAGGTTGGCTTTCAGGAACTCGTCGAGCTCTCCGAAGAGCTCCTCCGGAGAATGCTAACGCCAATGTATCGGCAGCCGTCAAACGCCGCCCGGATTCGATGGATATTTTTGTAATCGAGGTTCTCAGGGAATCATTTCAGCCCTGTGTGTGTGTGTGTGTGTGTGTGTGTGTGTGTGACTCCCTCCATCCGCTGGGTTCACAGGAGCAAATAAAAACACACGTGTCCATCAGACGCTGCAGCAGCTCAGGGTTTCTTTGTTTCATCCTTCTCCGACCCTGGAATGGAAATGATTCCTGTGTGTGTCCCAGGTCTGCCGCGTGGCCTACGAGATCATGCAGACGCTGCATCCGGACGCCTCGTCCTTCTTCTACTCGCTTGACGACATCTACTACTTTGGCGGTCAAAACGCCCACAACCAGATCGCCATCTACCCCCATCAGCCGCGCAACAGCGAGGACATTCCCCTGGAGCCCGGCGACGTGATCGGCGTGGCCGGCAACCACTGGGACGGATACTCAAAGGGCATCAACCGCAAACTGGGCCGCACGGGCCTCTACCCGTCCTACAAGGTCAAAGAGAAAATCGAGACGGTGAAGTACCCGACGTACCCCGAGGCTGACAAACTGCTCCACTCTCAGAGGAAGAAATGAAAAAAGTGTCAGACACCAGCCAAGAGAAACACGCAGACCCGGATTCTAGGGACGGAGGCTGCTTTTGTACAGAAGAAGGAGGCGGCTGCTGCGTGCACGAAGACGACACAAAAGACCTGTACGCTCGCTGACAGGAGCCAGAAAGCACTCCTGTGTGTGTGTGTGTGTGTGTGTGTGTGTGTGTGTGTGTGTGTGTGTGAGTGTGAGAACATGTGTGTGAAAATGCCTGTGCGTGTTTCA
>CAAKHB010001457.1:8450-27889 GCA_901007665.1 Aeoliscus strigatus
CCTTCAGAGACCCCCCCACGGAGGACGCAGCCAGCGACGGGACATTGCCTCCAGCCAGTTCCCATGCCCGGCTAACCAGCTCGCTGTGGTCCGGCCCTTTGCGACGCACCAATAGCAGACGTCAGCTGCCCACAGCTGGCGGAGGCATTCGTTTTACAGCAGTGGAAGGGTCAAAGGTCATGGATCTCACAGGGTCTTCAGACCACACTTTGTCCACACAGGATGTCATGATTATCTCTCAGTGGACCGGCCCGTTCTCCGGGCTTCAGAACAACAAGTGTCTGTGTCGGGAGCCGAGGGACGAGCTGATGGTGGAGGTGGACGTCTCCCACCAGCCTCGGGCCGGTGACACGTTCATCAATCAGACGTCCCTCGTCCCTCTGGCTCGGCTCTACGGGGACACGGCCACTAGAGTAGGAGACGAAGCTGGCGACGAAGGACGGGGCATTAAATACCTCACGTCCATCCCGACGTCGAGAGGCTTTTGAAGTGCGTTTCTTTCCGTTAGCTGTCAAAATAAAAACTCTCTGTCCGGTCGAGAGGAAACGACTCATTCTGAATAAGAGACTTCACAAACCACCATCAGTTTGTTTTTGTGAATCACTTCTGACCACTTTGTTTCTGAGCCATCCTGACCACTGATGTCATACCTCCACTGTAGTTTGGATTTGTGTGTCTGCACTCAGCTTTCTAGTGTCTCACACTAGAAAGAGATTTCAGATTACTAGAACGCAGGTTGAAGGAAAATCCTGAGTTTGTTCATCCTGAAACGTGTTCCTTTCTGTCAGTTACCGATAAACTGAATTCCAACAAATGACACTTTTAACACCTTGGTTTAATTGAACAATCTGCAATTTTTTCTCATTGCAGAATTAACTAACTCAGAATTTTCACTAAACCTGCTTTCTGGAACGGGCCCCAGGTCCCTGAAATCCAGATGTTCCGCCAGTGAAAGTGGATTTGTTCTGCATGAACATCCGTATCATTAACTAGGAGCAAAACCAATGAGGACCAATAACATGGGTCTATTTGGTCTTTTTTTATTTACGTGTCCTATTATATATCTTTGGCATAGTTTTTATTCTATTCTATGTCATTTTATTTAGCATAGTTTTTAATTTACGGTATTATACTTAGTTACTTACATACTTACTACCTACACAAGCAGTGCTTCAGTTTTGGTGTACGGTGGTATACTGACAACTACACTGATGATCATGTGCACAACAAAGATGGCTGCCGCTGATCAGCTTTAGCGTCAACAGAACATGAGTTGGATGTTTCTTTCAAACTCTCCATCCAAACAGCTTCTCCAAAACCAAAGACATCTCCTCGTTTCTCTGATAAGTTCTTGTTCCGTGCGCTATCCAATTCGTGCGCTGAAGGTCTGTCACTCGTTACCAGTGTACTTATAAGACCTTATTGTTACATTTAGCGAAACAAACGAAGAATTTTCCTGAATGAAGCAAACTCATGAAACTACTTAATCAAGCTGCGTGATCTTTATTCATGTAATTATACATGTAATTTAACATGTGAGACCCAAAAGAATAAAAACCTGTTTTTTTTAAATGTTATTTTATTTAGTTTTGTTCCTCAGCTAAGCCACATTAGTCAAACACAGACAGGTAACATCTGCAGAAATTACAAAAGAACAAAAAAAGCAGAACGTCCATTTGTCATGTTTTACGCCGAGTTTGCAGGGAAGAAGCCTCGGGGATCTGTGTGCATTCATCCCTCCAGATTCCATGTGTGCGTTTGAATGAGAGCGAGGCTGAAAGAGGGAGTGAACCTTCAACTCTGCAGCTCAACTCCACACAAACAGAGGCCATTAAGGATCAGTGGGAGTTATTTATTAACCCTTGAGGTTTGAATGTCCGTCCACATCCTGAGGAGCAGCAGTTAAAGTCTCTTTCACAGTCTGGGCGCCCTGTGGAAACTGGCTCAGACCTGGTTTCCACACGTCATGGAGGGTTCTTTGGACTGAACTCTGTCCTGACGCCGGAGGGAACGACAGCGCTTTCAGACACCGTCTATTTTTAGCCGCACACACACTCGCCCACAATAGGAAAGCGAGCGGGGTGGTCGTTAGCACTTAGCCGTTAGCAGCACCAATACGCCAGTTCAAGTTACTGTCAGAGTCATTTTCCAAGTGAGGGCAGGAAGTATAAAACGCCCCCCGTTACCTCACCTATCTGACCTGTAACTCGGTCCAACTCAAGTTCAGAATCCAAAATGTCGGTTTAACTGTGTTTTCACTGTTTTTGTATGACGTAGGTCTTTAGTGTCCATTTGAGTGACTCGTACACGCACACACACACACACACACACACACACACACACACACACACCTTTTTTATTTGCTGTTTTGGTGCAGTTGTGCTCCGACTACCATGGAACATCTTATTAGCGCACAAATGTCATTTTGCGATGAAAGTGGAACACAAACAACTTGTCACCATGAGTCACGTACACACACGTCCGCTGTAACATTAGCCGTTAGCAGTTAGCCGTTAGCAGTTTACAGCACATTCTGTGCCGGACCGGGTCAGTGGGAGGAGAGAGACCTTACTAATAGTACATGTCTTATTTCTAATCCAAAATGTCAAAAAAAAAAACCTCTTTATGCTTAAAAAAGGCACAGCGCCTGAAAAAGTCACTTGTTTTTAGACATTTATTTCAAGCAAATTTTCACTTCCAATGGATCAAGTGTTTTTTTTCTTATCTCAAGCCAAAAAAAAAAGTCTTTCTCCAGGGGCAGATTTCTCTGTTTATTTTATGTGAAACCAAAATGTCTAAAAACAAGCTACTTTTTCAGGCGCTTGTTTGAAGTGTTCTCAGACTATAAATGAGACATGTTGACCAGTAATGAGACAAATATTCTTGGTAAGCGTTTTTGCAGCGTTGTTTGTGTTCAGTTCTGTTTTTGCTGTTGTATTTTGTTGTTTTTCTAGGTCTCTGTTTGAATGTGACACCATCCAGTTTGTAGGCCACTTCCTGGGAAGTGATGGTGGAAAATAAAAACGCCTCTCCTCCAGCGCCATCAGTCAAACTCTGGTACCAGCTGGCAGAGCAAACATCCTCGGAGCTGGTTGGACAGTAAATCACTGCCTGTTAAACACCCGTTACTGCTGCTCAAAGAGCCGTGTCATCGTTAGAGAAGGTCAAAGGGGAAAACAGGCACAGAAGTGGACGTCGGGCGTCTCAGTCGTCATGCATTTGTTCTTCGCTGACAGACTTTGTGAGCACACACACACATTCTACAGTTTGTAGCATATGAAATATGAACGTGTGGAGCGACGGCAGGCGGGATTAGCACCGTGCCGTCGTCACTAAGCTGTATGTTTCAGAGAGAGAATGTCTGGAAAACGGTGCGTTCAGGGTCCAAAGAACGGACACGTTCAGAGGAGCCTCTGCCGGCCGTTGGCGGATGCAATATTTTACTGCCTGTGAATGGAAAATAGGTTGCAGATGGAAAGTAAATGGAGTCGGGGGATTTCAGGGTGGCTACTGTGCTGAGGAGTCGCTGGCTCAAAAGCTCTTTTGTCTGGCCGCTACTTTTAGGTTTGCTGAGGCCATTTACCGCTTGACTGTTCAGTGATGCACTAACGAGAGGTGACGGATCTATTAATAGAGTGAAGTGTCTTTACTGTTTATTTCACTATTTTTGTCGGTCGTGAATCGTCATGTGATCCTACTGAGTTACCTCAGCATCACCTGGACGTGTGTGTGTGTGTCTCTTTGTGTGTGTGTGTGTGTGTGTGTGTGTGTGTCTCTTTGTACGTCTTTTTTCGTGAGAACTCTTTTAACAGTGAGAACATTTTGGGAATGTGAGGACATTTTTGCTGGTCCTCACTTTTGGTTTAGGGTTTAGGCCTAAGTGGCTGTCTTGAGTTTGGTTTAAATTCAGAGTAAACTTGGAGTTTAGATCCAGGCGAAGGTTCAGCTGAGGGGGTTTAGATGTAAGTTGGTGTTCAGGTCTGATTTGAGGTTCAGGATCAGGGAGTAGTGAAAACATCATATCATTGAATGTGTGTGTGTGTGTGTGTGTGTGTGTGGCTCTGGTCTCAGTGCAGGAGCCCAGAATGGACACTGACACTGACACTGACATTGACCCGAGGTGTAATAACTGTTCAGCAGGCGTGAACGTGGCTGGAGATAATCAGATTAATTATCGTCTGTTCTATGAGCCGGCGGCCATGATACGAGGGTGCCGACCCCCAGGAGTGGAACACGGCCGTGACTGGTGTTAGGACTTACACCAGGGTTCAGGCTGTCATTTCAAGATAAGACAAGATACGATAAGATACAATACGATTTGATAACACACACACACACACACACTGTGCAGCGATGAGCCAGCAGTTGGATTGACGGTCCGATGGTCCGTTGACTCGGTGAAGGTGCTCGGCTCTGGTCGTTGTTCCCTGTCAGTCGTTCCTCCGGTTACTGGAACGAGACCAACACAGGGATTTGAATCCGTCTCAGTCCGGCTGCGAACACGCTGCACAAAATGTCGGTCTGCGCTGGAATGTTGAAGTCAAACTGAAGATCTGACGATAAAGGTTCAGTCTGACAAAATCAGCTCCGCCAACTCTCCGAATGAACCGTTACATCTTTTGTTATTCGTCCGAGATGAGTTGTACTGGACACACACAGTCAGTTGTGTATTCGTTTTGTGACGGTTGCTCCAACCTACAATAGAACGAAAAATAGACACATGACAAGCTAAGAGATCAATATGTTAACTAAGTAATTTAAATCAGTATCAGTTGACATAAAAAAATATACATATATACTGATAGTGATACTGATAGTGATACTTTATACATATGCACTGTATGATGTATAAATCCATATACTGTATATGAATACAATTAACCTGTAATAACAATTATTGACATAATATTGTATATTTATTGCACAGTAACATACAGACAGAACATTGATATAGGATACTGAGTACTGCAGTTAACTATCAAATATTAAAATAATCAAGGTTATTTAAAACTACTGTTCATCAGCTCATTCGTCTGTCACTCAATAATTGTATTTTTTTTATTTATTCCACTACATATACAAATATAATGACCAGTACATTACTTTTACACTATATACATGTATTACATCACATTAGCCTTTTGCTGAATGTATTTCATGATCTTCTGTTAACTATTTATTGACATTGTTTTTTTTCTGCAGCACAATTTGTGAAATGTTTTCAATACAAATACAATTTGTCATTATTATTATTATTATGTTGAAACACTGTAAATGTCTTCCTGGTGTGTATTGGATCACAAACAGAGTTCCTACAAATGGTCAATTCCTTCACGTTCAGTCTGAACCAGCAGAGATGAAAATAAATAAATCCAGATGCTCATTTTTTACAGCAGGGCAGCATTGGCTGCTCTCCATGTTCCAGTCCGTATGTATGTTCTGATGCAACGCAGCAGAAAGTGTTGACTCAGCGCTCTGAAAACATCAGGCGGAACAAAGAGAGACTGTCTGGTCAACGGCCGACGCCAGCGAGCGGCGAGCACCTAACTAATCCTGATGTTAAAAGTAAACAGTTCCCAAAATACTCTTATGTAACCGGCTTTCTGCTCCAGTGGCTCCGGTGACTTCCTGCATGAGGAGTCCCTCAGCTGTCAAGCAGAAATATCCTGTAGAAACTTCAGTCCTGAGTGACACGGTGGAGGTAGAGGAGAGGGGGGGGACAGCAGAGGGAAGGTGGCTGACGGTTTGGATTCCTGACACGCTGCTCACACGTGTCAATCATCGCCGTCGCTGGGCGATCGGCCGACTCAAGGACTCGTCTGCATCTTTAGTTCAGTTCAGACCGAAGAGTCCGCAAACGTTCCGTTGCAGCTCAACGGTGTGCATAGTGTACTACAAAGAAGTGTACTATGTACAAACATACGCCCCAATGTCATTGCTTGAATATGGGCTGCGCTTTACTAGCTAGCAAGCTAATGTTATCATGGGCTGGGACTCCATCGGTAGGTGAGATCTCCTGTGCTGCCACTGGTGTCGCTGTTGTCCGCCGCCATCTCCAAAAGTGAAAGGTCGTCATTTGGACGATGATTACTAAGATGGAGGACGCTGAGGGTGGAAAGTGTCCCATCGAGTCCCACGCAGCCGTTTGAGTGAACCAGTTGAGTGTGCGTAGTACTCTTCATTTTCACATACTCCTTCAGTGTGAACGGACTTATGTGATCAAAATACTGAGTATGTGATTTGAGACATACTGTCTTGACAACATTAGCTTGAAATGCTATGCTAAATAAACCACCAACAGAAAAAACAGCGCATATTTCAGAAGTGTTCAACTGAATTGACTGTTTTACTCAGTTTAGATTTTGTTCTTCAGCTTCAGAAACAGGTCGTTCAGACGTGTCGAGCAGCAGAAGTTTCTACGCAGATGCTTAGCATCCTGACATTAGCATGCTAACGTTAGCATGCAGAGGCTTATTCCGTTTGTCATGTGACATGTGTCCGCTCACTGCGGCAGAGTTTGGAGGAAACAGCATGTTAGGAAATTTACAAAGGTTAAATCCTGATCTGACTCCATCGATCGTCCCTAACACACACACACACACACACACACACACCTGAAGCCTGGTGGTCAGTCATATCAGACTGTAACTGGTGATTTCAGGTGACAGTCGATCCGTTTCAAACGACGTTGTGTCAAAGTCACGTCCAGCGCAGCCGCCGGTCTGACAAGGGCGGCTTTATGGAGCGAGCGACACCTTCATCGGTGTGCCAACAAATCTGTCCACTTGCGTTTGTGAATATCAGACACTCGCGGGAACAAAGAGCTGCTTCAGGGAACAGGAAATGACCGTGACAAAGAGTCTGTTGATGAGAGGCAGAGATCGGCCTAATGAAAACCACAGATTCATCCCGCTGTCCTTGTCCACATATCACAGAGACTGAACAGACGGACACGTTCACGCCTCGTCCTCTCTGACCACATTTAGGCCACGTCCACATGGAGGCCACTTCAGGTGAATCAGTAGTTTTCTTTAGTCTGGACCTTTTGTCGTTCTGGAGCCTGAATACGGTCATGGTTCAAACCAGGTCCCATAGGGAATCTATGTGAAGACGACACAGTTTCTCCTGCGCGTGTCCAACCTATACGCATCTTTCCTGAGCCGATGACGTCAGAGCGCCACCTCTCCTTAGCGCACATGCTAACGCTAACTGGCTAACAACAACAACAATGGCCAAAATGTGATCATCATTTCATTAAAATCCGTTTATTACTGAGTTAACAGTAATGAGCTAACAGAACAAACGCAAGTGAAAAATGACCTCCTTGGCAGAGGTAAAACAAATAAAAACAAGAGTCAAGAAATCGCTTTCATGCACAGGAATAAAACCCTAAAAGGAACGAAGAAGGCGAACAAAATAATGAAATAAAACTGGAATAAAGTTGGATGTATAAACATTGAAGAAAAATAAGACTCATCATGAGTACTTCCAACCTCAATCAATACACTTCCAGTTGCAGTTTATTGTATGAAAAGTGCTGAAGTCAGCAAATGTTAAACCAGCGTTGGGATTATCAGGGCGTCCTTCCCCTGGTCCAGTAGGTTTTGAGGAACACGCGCTGTGTATTTGGTAGCTCTGGTGCAGGGCGGCAGGCGTTTCAGGTGACTGCTGACACTGCTCGCTGTGTGTTTGGGGTGTAAACAGGAATGTGTTTGCAGGCGCATTCGCCGCAGGAGCGAATCTGAGACGAAGTAAACACACGTGCGTGTTGTTGCCGTTGTCTTTCGGCGGAGCCTCAGCGTGAAAACGCAGGAGCTGTGGCGCAAACTGTTTCCTCAGCGAGGTTTGACAGACGCGCCGAGTGCTTTTGAGTTGTTGGAGCAGAGAGGAGCTGGTTGGTTGGTGCAGTGGAGCGAATACATCCTTCACACACAAACACAAACAGTATCACTCACAGTTTTCCTACAAGACTCTCAGGCCAAAACAACTGGAAGTGGAACAAATAGTCTGGAACTATTTGGGATTCAGGAGGAAAGACGTCTCCGACAGAACACGTTCCGTATGCAAACAATGCGAGTGCAAGTTGAAATACTCAGAAAACACAAAAAGTTTGGCCGAGAACCTCAAGAAGAAACACAACATTGACCCGCATGCTAATGCTAGCTTGGACCGGTCTCTTGGACCAGTCTAAAACTTAACAACTAGGAAAGGCCAGTATTTGTCATGTGATTTGTCTTAAATGTAATAATAGTTTGACAGAAAAGAATGCCAATAAGAAAGTATTAGTATCGGTATAGTGTCAAATCCCAATGGTCTATCCTTATTAACAACAACTCCAAAGAGTATCACAGGTGCCATTTCATTTTTTATAAAGAGCCAAGGTTTACTAAAATCCTCTTCTTTCAAGTTCCGTGTCCGTTTGGTTTTATAAGCTGTGAATGTTTTAAAGTTCAATATCTCTTATGTTTGTTTCTGTATGATTAAAGGTCATTAAGGGCTCTAGGTCGCCTGATCACAAACAATGTAGGAAATGTGAGACTTTGGTGAACAGATGGTCTATTTGTATTATTACTTCATTACAGACGAGTACTGTCAAATACTCTGGAATCAATCAAATCTAGCTGTTGTGAGTTGTGAGTTGCTGTAAATGACTATTAGATGGGCAGACGATATCACATCATATTGATCGCAGGCTCCGGAATCGAATCAAATCTGTATCGTGACAAACATCGGCAAAAATCATATCGTCATCAAAACACATCAATAAAATATCGGATCGTGATGAAGTTGGCGATTTACACCCCTGGAAAGTTCGTGATTGCCGTCCAGACTCAAAGGCGAGGGGGGCATTTCCAGGATCCATTTAGACGATCAGACAAAACGAGGTAAAGCGTGTGTTTACACAACAAATCATCTCCTTGTGGAAGTTGGACTCAGGTTGACTCCCAGAGTTCAAATGTTGTATAAACACGGTGAAAGTTCACTTTTCCCTGTTTGGCGTACGATGGGTCTCTGATGGCGCGTCGGAAAGAGTACATCAGAAAGTTCTTGGTTTGGAAACGAGTTGAGACAAAGACATCTGCTTTATTAGCAGCTAAATGTCAACGCAGACTAATTATAAGTGCATGAAATGTCATTCCGCTTCAGACCAACACATGAAATGCCACAGATGGAGGTCCTCTGTGTCGCACTCAACCTCCCATGAGTGTGTTGGTGAGTCTCACACACACACACACAGATGATGGGCTGATCTTCTGCGTCACTGTTTGTTTTCATGAAATTTGAATGACAACGAAGCAGGTGTTCCTCTTTGAATTCTGGAGCCTGCGGACAAACGAAGCCTCCGTCCTCTCAGCTGGACGGCGACGAGCCTGAGAAGTCAACGCTCCACTAGGACGTTTGTTTGTTTTCTCACGGGGGGGAAAGAGCAAGAGCAGTTCACTCTGATTAGGACATTTTATATTTCACCAGAAACCCAGCGCCAAACTTCTGGGAAGTCCTCACAAGTCCCGCCCACTGCATTTCTGACCAATCACACGATAATTATCAGACATCACGCAAGAAAAAAGTTCTGACGAGAACAAGCCGTGAGAAGAACTCCCAGACCACGCTGCAAGAGAAAAAAGGGCATTCTTTTCTTACGGTCCTGGGAAAGAGAACACATTTCTCTGTTCTTGTGGAGAGCAGACCAGCCTTTGTCTCTGGACGGACTCTCGGCCTCAGACGATTAGTTTTTCTCAGGACCAGTGAAGAAGCTGCAGAGTCGTCTTCTCAGTCCAGTCCAGACCAAAGCAACGAGCCCGTTGCTCCTGGTCGGTTCTAGACGTTCCAGAGGATTCTACCTGTTTCAGACCAATCAGCTGCGATCTGGTGACGGCTACCCACGTGGGGCGTGGCTGTGGCTGGGTGACGCACCCAGCTACAATCCATGCACAACCGTGTTTTGTGTGTAACAGACACACAATGCACACACACGTTGACGGATAAGAAGAGTTGATTTTGTCGTCTCCCTTCCTGCCAGTGACGATAAAGCTTCCACATGACCAGGACATTGGTCCAATCCCAGATAACCGAACTCGACTCCATATAGGTCACGAGGTGATGCTGGTAGTAACGCCATGACAGTAGTAACGCCATGACAGTCGTAACACCATGACAGTAGTAACGCCATGACAGTAGTAACGCCATGACAGTAGTAACGCCATGACAGTAGTAACGCCATGACAGTAGTAACGCCATGACAGTCGTAACACCATGACAGTAGTAACGCCATGAGTAACACCATGACAGTAGTAACGCCATGACAGTAGTAACGCCATGACAGTAGTAACGCCATGAGTAACACCATGACAGTAGTAACGCCATGACAGTAGTAACGCCATGACAGTAGTAACGCCATGACAGTAGTAACGCCATGACAGTAGTAACGCCATGACAGTAGTAACGCCATGACAGTAGTAACGCCATGACAGTAGTAACGCCATGACAGTAGTAACGCCATGACAGTAGTAACGCCATGACAGTCGTAACGCCATGACAGTAGTAACGCCGTTGTCACGATGTGTTTATTCATGAGCCTTGTTTGCTTCGTGGGGTTTCGGCAGAGTCAAACCAGAACCGAGGATCAGATGTAGACAGCGGAGAACAAACACCAACCTTGGGTGAAACGAATAACGTGCTTCAACTTGAAGTTTCAGTATTAAACTGTTTTCAAAACACTGTTGAAGCTGCTTGAACATGATTCATTTGTGTTTTGAATACTAAACGTGGAGCCACGTGATTAGTATGATGGTAGTGGTCTGGGACTGGATGCTCTTGTCTACCACCCTACTGGGGGAGCAGGGCCCTCTTTCCTGGGCTTTCATCATAATGGAGTTATCTGGTGTGTAATTTGGAGTTGGGTGGCACTGAAATAACGCGTCGTTCCCAGCTCCCACTCCTCACAGGAACACGTGTTTGGCTGTTGGCAGCACTCTAGAAGGACGCCAGGGAGCTTTGATGTTCCTCCGCATGATAAATGACGACGGAAACACGACCCAGCTGCGTTCAGTCGGCGCAGAGCGTCGGCAGACAACTTCTTATCGGCGTGCAGCTGTGTGACGTTATCCACAGCTGATAGCCGCCCCCCCCTCCGCTCAGACCGCCGCGCCGCTGCCAGAAACAGGAAGGACGCCGCCCTGCCGTAGAATGCGGCCGCGCCACGTTTGATCTGCTCCAACATGGTTTCCCTCCACCGAGCGCTAAATCCAGTCATCTCACTCTGCTCTGGGTTTGTTTTGGCTCAGACGACTGCGGCTCACGTTGAGATCATGAGTGGTACAACAGCAGTGAAAGAAGTCATATGTCATAAGTCAAAAGTTCTTTTTCCTTTTCAGGAACATTTCCAAATAGCAGAATAATGACGGTACTGTTTTGCCGTTTTTACTCACTCGTCCTTCTGTCTCTTTGGGTCATCGGTTCAGTGGTTCATTGGTTCATTGGTTCATTGGTGGCCCGTCAACCACAGGAAACCTTTAACCCTGAACTCCTGTCTCCCCACAGGACAGGAGAGCTTCAACTCCCGCTCCCTTGCTCTGCAGGCCCAGAAGAAGATCCTGAGCAAGATGGCGACCATGGTGGTGGCCAACATGCTGACCGACGACACCAGCAGTGAAATCTTGGATGAGCTCTACAAGGCGAGCCGGGAGTTCACCAAGAGCAAGAAGGAGGCTCATAAGATCATCAAGGATGTCATCAAAATCGCCCTGAAGATCGGCATCCTCTACCGCAACCACCAGTTCAGCCCGGACGAGCTGGACACGGTGGAGCGCTTCAAGAAGAAGATGAACCAGGCGGCCATGACCGCCGTGTCCTTCTACGAGGTGGAGTACACCTTCGACCGGAATATTCTGTCAGAGCTGCTGCTGGAGTGCCGGGACCTGCTGCACACCCTGGTGGAGCAGCACCTGACCGCACGCTCACACGCTCGCATCGACCACGTTTTCAACCATTTTGCCCACGGGGAGTTCCTGGCCGACTTGTACGGGGACGGAGACGAGTACAGACTCTGTCTGAGAAAGATCTGCAACGGCATCAACAAACTGCTGGACGAAGGAACGCTTTAACCCTTCACACGTTCACCTCGCTCTTCCTCCACCCCTCTCCTGCCTTTTTACTCACTCACCCCCGACTCCTCGCTTCACCTCCTTCACTCTTCCTGTTTCTTCTGCTGCTTCCATTTCCATGGAGCTCGTTGTAACCTCCTGCTGCTCTTGAGGGGTTTTTGGTGTTTTTTTTTTCTCAGACTTTCATTCCACTCAGTGGATTAAAGCTGCACACTGGGACAGCGGTTGTATCTTTCCATGTCATTCCGTTTGTGTGCAAACGTGTACTGTACCAATGGCCAAAAAACACACATTAGCTATGTTTGGAAATGGAAGATAATCAGTAGTAGTAGTTGGTTTGGGATTTGCTTGAATCATCTGTACATAACTATGACACGGTGAGTGTGTGTATGTGTTCACCTTCTCCAGGGTGTATCACGTGTGTTTTATTAAAGAGTTCTTGTAAACATTTTGGGCTATTTTTTTTGGATAAGGAAGCGTGTAAATTGGCATTACAATTTGATCTGCTGCACATATACTATATTTAGGAGTGTTCATTCTGTATATTTATTATGGATAATGTGAAAAAATGGGTAATATGAAAACTACCTGTGTTTTCTGGGTAATGTGCAAAGCTACTACATCTAGTTAGCAAACTAGCTAACGTTACCAAAGTTATCAAAGCTAGCTACCTACGGTAGCCAGCTAAAATACCTAGCTAGCTAGCTAGCTAACAATCTGTTTTTGTTGTTTTCAGGTTGTGTGCCAGTAATTTGCATATTACCTGTTTTTTCACATCATCCATAACATATTAACAATATCTCTGAATAACTTTCCTTTACGAACATTTTTCACTAGCAAAGCGTATAGACGAATTACTTGAAAAGTGAAAACTGTTTCAAAACAAGTTACTTTTTCTGGTGATGTGTCTTATTTTAAGTGTAAAGAGATGTATGATTGGAAACACTTAAAACAAGACACATCACCAGGAAAAGCAACTTGTTTGTAGACATTTTTCACTTGTTTCAAGCACAAAACTGAAAAATCTGACAGTTGGACAATGTTTGTTTTATTATTGCAAAGAAATCAATTTTGCTTCATGGGTAGGTTTTTCTGTTTATTTCAAGCTCACATTTTGCTTGAAACAAATGTCTACAAACAAAATTTTCATGAGTCTTATTTTAATTATAAAGAGATTTCATGGCTAGACATTTAGAGTATTAGATAAGATTTTGAGTTTTGCAGTGAATGACTTTCCTAAAATTGGTCACTTCTGTTTGAAAATGCCTGACTGGATGGGACCTGGACAATGAACCAGTAACGACGCATTCAAAGCTTCCCGTCCACTACGCACAAACGCACGCCAGCAACCAGCCAACTTTGAAGTGATCAGGAACATTAGTGAGCACTAATTCTTCCTGGTTCATCAGACGATGTCTGCTCTGAACGACGCTCCAGGAAAATGTCTTAGTGGTGGATTGAGACACTCCGGCTGACAGTTGGAGGTTTATGATGGTTGGTTTGCACACGCAGACCACCCACCGACAAAGAATCCTCACACACTCACGTCTCATGCTCACATGATTTCTCCAGTTGTGTTCTAAAATACCGGTAAAATAAGAAAAGCTATTTTTGCTTTATTGCCTATATTGTGCATTATAGTATTACAATAAAAGTTACTTGGTATATATATATATATATATATACATTTTTTATTACAATTAGAAAATATAATTGTGGACATATCAGCAAACATATTTGATGATGTTAGACTTTTTTATTTACTATATATATATATATATAATTTAAACACTTAATAAGTACTATATATTTTTACATGATTTTTATTTTGTATTATGGTCATTATGACCAAACAGCCAGAAACCTACAGAGAGGTCAAAGCCCATCAAATGTTTGACTCGGTTTTGTAACCTTTGCACATCTGGTTCAAGTTCATAAGAATGAAGGCAGAAAGAGAAAATAAAGATGATAATAATTTCTACCAGAGACCAGAGGGATGATGAGTTGTGTGGTTGAGCGCTGGCTGGAGATCAGTTACTGGAACGCCATCTCAGCTTAGCTTAGCATGAATACTAAACACTTCCAGGAATCCAATCATCCGTCTACACCAACCTTTGGAAACCCGCCTTCACCCACTCATCCACAGACATTTTACGATTAAATTATACAAAACTAAAATGAAAAGTGGAGTCAAATGTTTCGGATTTATCACTTTGTTGTGACAGTTGTGACCAGCTGTTGACAGGAACACGATTTATTGTTTAAACCCATTCAAACCTAATCACATTAATTCTGGAGTAGAAAACTCGCATCCATTCAAGTCCAGATCCTGAACATCACACATGAACGTCACACATCCACGAGGGTTTGTGACTGCCATATTGGACCGTACAAATCAGATCAAACTGAATTGACGTACTTGAATTTGAACTTTGACTTGAACACACAGTCAAACATTTGTCTGAACTCCTCTGGTTTATTTTCTCTGTCTGTTTGATTCAGACACTTTGACCCTTTAACACCGACGGTATCACCGGCGCTACATTCATGCTAGCATACATACGGTGGAGTACCGTAATTACTTCTACTAGAAGGAATCAGCTGATTGGTTCAAAGCAGCCAGTGCTACTTCACTAGCAAAGTGACGTCGATGTTCACCAGCCTCGTCAGTGCACGTGAGTGTGTCTTCTCAAGTTGTCGGCAAAAAAAAAACAAAACGGCAAAACGGAGTTTCTCAATAAAACTCACATGGACATAATCACATCTTATCTCTTCCATCTACTAATCTACATATGTTTACTTACTTATTTATTGTTTATCATTATTATCATTTGTTATTTTTCATTTTACACCTTCAGACAACTCAACCAGACGAGGTTTCCGTTGGTACTGACACATAAATGCCAAAACAGAGTAATTCACACACTCACACAAATTAGAACGTAAACGAAATATCGAATATTTAGTCACAGCTATTACTGAAAATACTACACTACATATGTTGAGAATCAAGATGCCACTTTACAAAAGATTAGTTGACATCGTTCACTCTGATTATGACATGACCAAGAAATGAATCTGCTATTTCACCACTAGATGTCACTCAAACGAAGCACTGAATGAAACGGTTTTTGATCCAGTTGATGAGGTTGGATACTGGTTTTTGTTTACGTACATGTTTACACACACACACAACAACAACAACAACAACAACAACAACATACATACAACATGTACATATATACAGTATATTTTATACGTGTTTGAACGACGTTTACTGAAGTGTACCTCTGGAACTGGAGAGGACGGGACTGTGTTGAGGCCCACGTGTTGTTGCTGCTGTTTTCTTTCTTCTCCCTTTCATTCAGATTTAGGAATGTCGTGTATTTTTTGTATTTTTTGTGTGTGTGTTTGTAATTTCAGTGAATTGGGGAAAAAAATTGCGATGATCAGGAGTGGATACAGTGGATGATCAGGAGCCAATGAGAGGAGACCAGGTGCTAAACAGGAAGTGAGGAGAAGTGAGAAAACAAACAAAATAACAAAACAAAAGAGTAAGTAACATCAAATAAACAGTCAAAGGTCAAAAGTTGGCAAAATAAAACGTTCTCACCTTTTGTTGTTGTCAACGTAACACTGACGGTGTCACAGCTGATACACTGACGCAAGCATACGTTGGAGTACCGTAAATACCTGACCATGTGCGCCATCAGAAAACAGTTCCTGAAAGCTGAGAAGTGTCATTCGACTCCTCTGCCTGGTCTGAAGAGGGACGCAGAAAACTCAGAAGTGAATCAAGTTCATGTTTGTTTGAGCTACGTGTACTTGCATCAATAGCCCACAAGATGGCAGCAGAGGAGTCTGATTCCTCACAATCAGCCTCAATAATAAGAGCAACAATAACAACAACAATAATAATAATAGTGACTTTCTATGTGTATATAATAATAGTTGCTCTTGTTGCATTAATTAAATCAGAGAACACGATTCTAAAACCCAAACAACAAATCTACTGTATATTCAGTTCAAGCAGTTACAGCGCTGAACCCTATGTTACATCTGTGAAGGGGTCAAAGGTCAGCTGGGAACAGCAAGTTTGTGGAGAGAGAATCTGATGATGATGATCCTAGAACATGGACATGGAATCAAATGTCGACATCTAGTGTTGAATTCCGCCACCGTGTTTTCTTTTGGTTTGGGTTTTTTTGTTATCAGTGTTTCTCTTTGTTTACTTCAAGCAATCCTGTTACCGCACCAACTACAGCAAGATCGGCATCACATACCACTAACCAATCACCTAGGATGCTTCTATTATCTCAGCAAACACAGAAGTCCCGAAAGTCAAGTGATGCCCGTTCCCTGTCCCGTTCCCTGTCCCGTTCCCTGTCCCGTTCCCTGTCCCGTTCCCTATCCCGTTCCCTGTCCCGTTCCCTATCCCGTTCCCTATCCCGTTCCCTATCCCGTTCCCTGTCCCGTTCCCTATCCCGTTCCCTATCCCGTTCCCTGTCCCGTTCCCTGTCCCGTTCCCTGTCCCGTTCCCTATCCCGTTCCCTATCCCGTTCCCTCTATTCTGCCTTTTTGTGTTACCGCGGGCGACAGAACCCTAACCCGAACCTGCTCCTGTTGTTCGTTCCATGTTCGTTGAGGTTCCAAGCCAGCTGAGCTGGTACTAAACATGTGACTGTAAAGGTGAATATTGTTTGTCATCTCAGATCTGGTACAACTGAGGTTCTCAAATAAACCACCACACCTCTCACACGACACTTCTTTTAATGTTATTTTTTACATTTGTAATTGTAATTGTGTATTTGTTAAATCCTGCTTTCTGGAACACACACACACACACACACACACACACACAGACTTGGAGTGACAGTTTCATGACCCTCCGTGTTCCCATCATGTAATATAACATAATGACCTCTGTCTAATGAACACCGACCCTCGTAAACCACTTCTTCCATCTGCTCTTTGTTTGAGCCTGCGTCATGACGCAGCGTCATGACGCAGCCGCGTGACGCACGAGGCCGGCAAGCTGCAGCTCCAGCGCTGTAAAAAATACTGCGTTTGTACATTCTGAACATGAGGAAATCTATGTTTTTTTAAAGTGTATTATTATTATCATTATTGTTGTTGTTGTTGTTGTTGTTGTTGTACATCTGATATCATGACTACAAAGTGGTGCAGAAATATTCTACATTCAGTAGAATATTTAGGAGTGGAGTAGTAGTAGTAGGAGTGGAGGAGATGGACACTTCTTGCAGTGTCCTCCTCCTCTGTAGGGTCGGAGGAGGGAGGGGGAGGATGGAGGGTGGGGGCGGTCCTGTAGTGATCCGTATTTGGTCCCAGCCGGGTGATGCTGCAGCTCACACGGGGCTTGAAGAGCCTCAGCTGATCACCGGCTCCTCCAGCGGACCTCCGACCAGCTCCTCTCCGCCGGCTGCAGCTCACAGAGCGGACACGCAGCTTCAGCACCAGCGGCCGGAACACTTGGTCCTGGAGGAGGGAGGAGGGGACAGAGGACACAGCACCGGGGACATCTTCCTCCGGACGCAGCCTCCAGCAGGATGGCGTCAGCGCACGTTGGCCTTTTCCTCCTGCTCCAGCTCCTGGTCCTCAACGAGGTGACACACACATCTGCCTTCCCCACACCTGCAGCCTCCACGGACGGTGAGTTGGCTCGAGCCTGTGGGATGATTGACAGTCATCATTATAACGATCTCCTCCTCCTCTGATGATGATGATGATGATGATGATGATGATGATGATGATGATTACAACAAGTAGTGCAGATTGTCAGTGTTCACAAAGAGGACTAACAACATCACCAGACTGGAACATGGCTGCTGCTTTTAACACTGATGTATATTTACACACACACACACACACACACACACACACACACACACACACACACTCGTAAATAAGATACAATATAAAAATTAGACTAGACATTAACGTTGTTATCTAGAACTATTTACAAAGACTTTACCTGATAGTGTTCTAATTATTATTCTGATTTTTTTCAAGTTAAATGTTATTGTCCTGGTACATTGTACACAGATTGGGAGCACTGCTCCTGATCAGTACAAATGAAAAGCTGAGACAAAAAACAATGTACACAAGTTAAAGGATAGAAATTAAGTTAGAATATTTGGTACAAAAAAGAAGAAAATGGTGAAAAAAAGTGACAAAAAGTGAGGTGAGGTGACTTTAAAAAAAAAAAAAAAACTGAATAGAACATTTAACATTTTAAATATGACACAGAATACCTGTGCTGGGAGTTCACAACAAACTGACCATCAACAGTTGAAAACAAAATGAGTCGTTGCAGTTGATTGATCCCATGATGGACATTTAACTGTAAATCTGTCGAATCTGTTGAGCTGCCGGGATTTGTAACGACGCTTTAAGGCTGCTTGGTCTATTTTTTGCTGCAGTTTAATCTTTTGTTTGATAATCCGATTAAGAGCTGCCTGTGCACCGGTGATTTGGACGAGCAGGGAGGATCACATGAAGTGTGGACGCTGGAAAGAAAAAAAAAAAGTCTTAGTTCAAGTTAAAATGATTAAAGTGTAAGGAAATTCGTTATTTTATCGTGTGTGGTATCTAACCCTCATCATCTGGTTCCTTATTTAACCCTTAAACACCGACGGTATCACCGGCGATACATTCACGCTAGCATAGATTGGAGTACTATAATTATGTGAATATTTGCAGTGAAAAACGTTTGAGAAAACGTTGAACGGTTCCTGAAAGCTGGGAAGTGTCACTCGGTTCCTCTGTTTCGTTGGTGTCCAAGATTTAAAGTTGGTTATAAAGTTACTTTGGTGGTTTTTTATCTCTAAACTCTTGGTGCACTGAAGTCATAACATGAATGATTGGACGACTTCTGCCGCCCACCGGAGGCAGCGTTACGTTCACGTTCACAACCAAAAACGAGTCGTGGCTGCGTTTGAATGAGGGACGTTCACAACAGCAGTAGAACAAACAGACGTCGCTGCCTGAAAAGAGCTTGAAAATGTGGCGTTAAAGGGTTAAATAAGGTGTGTGTGGGGGGGGGTTCGCTTTAGATGGGTAATGGCTTCCGCACGTTTGTGTGTCGTAGGTAAACCGGTGTACAACCGACAGCTGACAGAAGAGAGGCCGCTACAAGATCAGGTAAACCCCTTTTTCTGGAAAACAGTCGAACACCAAAGCGACAAAGCACACATTACTCAGCAGACGTCATCTTCTGCGGCGTTGCAGATCGCTGAGGCGGACAGCGTGAAGGCTGCGGTCCAGTCAGCAGGTAACAGGAAACCTTATCGCCAATCAATGAAGGACTCGAGCGCG
>CAAKHB010001459.1:6782-55862 GCA_901007665.1 Aeoliscus strigatus
CCAGTGGGTTGGTCGGATTCTTGATGGATATTCACAGCGGCTTATTGAAACACGGTTAATCCGTTTGAGCCCGTGGACAAAGCGGAGGGGTCTGAATGGTTTCCGTACGGTGGAAAACCTCCCGCACACCCGAGGAAACTGAGCTTGTCTAATCCCCGAGAAGCTTTAAAGAAGATAGCTCTATCTGCCCCGGATGTCCTGCAGACCCCGGGAATGAAAGGACCAATGGGGAGAGATGCAACATCAATGTTGTCCCAGTTATTGTACAGAGAGGAGGAGAAGAGTCAGGGCCACAGTGATGTCTGCTTCTTCCATGAACTGTTTGACTCAGTCTATCTATAAGACTCCGTCTTCAAATGACAATGTCAGATGACGGCCTGGAGAAAAATCCACAAACGGACGGATTTATCTTCGGATGTAACATTAAAAAGTGTTTGTTTGGGGGTTCATATCAATCAAGCATAGATATGTAGCATTTCTCTCACTGTACTACACATACTTGGTCAGAAGTTCATTCCAGTTGTCATGGTGATGTTAATTATCTGCAAAGAAATAATGACAATTTTTTTTTTTTTACATAAAGTGAAGTACTCATATGGAACAATTGTAATCATGTGGGGAAAAAATGCAAATAATCAGTCAATGACAACATTACAAACACAGAAGTTACCAAAACTCAAACTCAGTCCCGTTCACTGTTTTAATCTAACTCATGGTTCTATGGATTTTTTTTTTTCAGACCCACAATTTATGCAACCGACGTTCAGAAAAGTCTGTTTCCATAATGTTTGCATAAATGAGCGGGATTGAATCTGAACAGTAAACACATGGTGTTTAAGGGTTTAAATTAGATAGATGGGGCCATGACTCAGCCATTAGCAGAGAGTGCAGCGCAGCATTATCCCACTAATGCACCTGAGAGCAGGGCCATTAAAACAAAGGTGTCATCAGTTTCAGAGTCGGTTTCTAATTGTCTTTCCTCCACATATGAAACCACAGACAGTTCCCTCCGTACACCATCACTGGGAGGCCTGATGAACTCTTGACAAACCCTCATAGACCTACCTCTCTTCACCCACTGTTGCTGAGTACAAAGTGTTTCTTCTTTCCAAGCAAAACTTGCAATGAGCGCTTAAAACATGTTGTGCACATAGAGGATGCATCAATTAGCATCTGACACATGAAATGTTGTTTCTTTGTCACTGCCAGGTGCACATAAAAAGGTGCCTTTTCTGTGCTTTATACTGTTTCACCTCACATTCTCACTGGGAAGCCTTCTCCCTCTGCAGAGCAAATGGAGCCGGACAGCCGGCCTGGATCCAGAACACGGGGGAGAAGAAGACAGAAGTGTTTACCCTGATATCCAACGGCATTTCCTCTGAGAGAAGTTACATTTAGGTAGTGTTCACCGAAGTTTATCACCAAAGGACCATAGAAGTCTTTTGATGGCTCAGTAGAACAAGGCCTTAATCCTGTGTATGTGTGTGTGTGTGTGATAAAAAATAAGCTCAAATCAATGTAGACATTCCAGATGCATGCATTATTCACATATTTATTATTCTGCTTCCATTTGAAGGAAAGCACTGCCTTTTTAAAACCACTTTATAGACACATCAAGTGCTCAGAAAGGCCAAGTTATACAGAAGTCCAGTCATTGGGTTTGCATGAAGCCGCGGCAGCCGCTGACAGCTCAGTTTATCACGAGGATAGATGAGCAGGGCGATGCAGTCCCACCACTACCAACAGGCAACGGGTGAAGTCAAAGCACTGACATTTGTCACCGAAAATTAATGTTTATCCCACTAAACTGTTCTTCTGAAGGCTCTTTCTCGCTTAGTCTTGTCGTTATGCAGGAAAAAGTCCACTGGGATGACAAATGCAGCTCTGTCACCGCATGGCACATCAGCTCAAACACACACGTTCTGATCCTCCCTGTACAAACACAGAATGAATCTGATAATAGATCTGGCGCCGCGTGTGATTCATAAGGATGCATCCATTCACTCGGCTTTGTTGTCAGACTGAGTCATTGTTTATCAGCGTAGAAGCTTTTCCAACGACTGCATTAGCGAGAAGAATCAATGAACTCTATTTATTTTGGGTGATCACATGAGAGATCGACTCTAAGGTCATGTTTTGTTCCGTGATCTCAAGGTCATTCAAGTCTTGACAGTTTGGAATTATTAAAAAAAAAAAAAAAAAAATCACTGCTGCTGCTGCTGCTGCTGCAATGCCTGCTGAGTGTCACCGTGAGCAGCTGACCGTCTTTAAAATGTCTTTTCCTTCTCGGTGAAATCCCATCCCATGATCCATAACAATTTTCTGCTTTTGTATTCAAAAATTCAATTCCTTTCCAACTCTCACTGATGTTTTATTCATCAAATGCCAATGAAGAAGTCCATCTGTGTGTTCTGCTCGTTCCCCGACATCAAACAGCAGGCAGAGACGTATTGGTCTGTGCCGGTGTGTCCGGATTAATAATGTCCCCTAGCCCGTTATTTGTTTCTCCAAGCACCACTGCGGCGCATTCCCCGGGAATCATGGACCTGCATGATGGTAGATGTCGAGTCATAAATACCAAGGATAATTTTTTGGAATGGAGTGCCTATCCAGGTGAGTGATGGGGGAGATTTATATCGACACATGCAGCAGAGAACTCCAACTCTATGAGTAATGACAACTTGTCACGACGGCACTTCCACCCTGACACCTCATCTTCTCAGGCATTTAGGGTGCAAAGCTCATTCCCAAACTTTTCTAGTGCATGACTCGTGTGCATGTGTCTTCAGGAAAGAAGAACCTGGCACAGGACAAATCATGAGATGATAAAAGTCAAGTGTATGATGAGTCATCAGTGCAAATTCCATCACTAAATGTTTAATGACAATATTCCTCTGTTCCAGACATGCAGCCAGAGAGCGATCATTCTTTTTTTTTTCCAAACAAAACTCGATAATGAAAAACAAATATTGTCTTGCGAGGAACATCGGCAATAGTTATTTTATTTCTTTCGTGTCTAAAGGCAAAAATGAAGCATACATTAGAGGTATATGGGCCATGTAAATGAAAGTGGATGCAGTGGCAAACACCATTAAGCTGATGGAATGGGACCACAGAAAGTGTGACTCCCTCCAGAGCACTGATTAAACATGCCAGTGTGCCTTCAAAGTTCAACCTTTCCTGCAGTAAAACAACAAGCGGAAATGTAGTTTCTTGCTCAGTGAACACAGCGAGGGGAAATTTGTGGCTGCACAGTGACACCTGCTGGTCATCTGAAGAACTGAGGACAACTCATGAATGAAAATGGGCTTTTTCAGCTCCAAACTTCACAGACATCCCGGATACGATCTTCACGAGTACTGATGAAATGGGTGAACGTTGTTGTTCTACATTTGTGAACAATCGTAAGGAAATAAGACTCTTGTGAATATAAATGGGAAGATTAGACAGGACAGCACAAAGCAAAACAGAACAAATCAAACACGATGTACAGCAGAATATAGGAAAATGTATAGAAAATTGAAAACTGCTTGATCCAGCAATGTGTACTTTGAAATATGCATTAAATTAAATAGCTTCAATAACGGCAGCGGCAGCATTGCAGTGTGTACAAAAACAGTTTCAGTATATATCTTACACAAATAGTAATCCATAATACATACGTTATTGACCCCCACCCCCTACCGGGATGATCAGGCAATAACACACTCGAGCAGTGGGCTGCCGCTTCTGGTCATCTGGTGGTTGGTACCTCAGCTGTGGGTATTTAGGGAGGAAACTCTCTGCCACTCTTGGGGAGTCAATGGAGTTTCTATGTGTCCTGTCTGTCCTGATGCAGTCAAACAACTTGTCCAACTTTGTTAACCTGACACACACACACACACACACACACAGACACACATCTGACGGCCTGTTTCACTGACTGTTGATCCCCGTGGATCAGTGTTGGCTCAATGGCAACAATACAAATATAAAACCAACAGTTCTTGTAATTGGAGTTTAATTGGAGTTCGACTTGGCCACGTAGAGTCAGCTAGAAAATGCAGAATGCAACGACTGCCAATAATTAAAATGTGTTTAATTGTCAATGAGTGTATCCATCGCAGACACAATGAGTACAAATGTGGCTGTCGGGCCAAGCAGGCAGCAAACACAAGCCCCCCTAACACACACATCACCACCACATTTAAGTAGAAAGACGGATTAACATTCTATCTTGGCCAGAGCAGCTGCAGCTTTCTCTCCATATCTCACTTCCTCCACACGAACTGAAATGTACACCAGGATATTTAACAAGGCAGACTCTTCCGCCGGCGTTCATGATACTCCGCAGAGTATCCAATTAGAAAATGTGTTGCAGATATATAAATCAACCTCATCACTGCACCTCTGGGAGTCCTTCTATTTTCAGACGTAAGGATGAGAACTGACTTTGTGATAATTGGGTTTTGCAGCGTCTGTTCCCCCATCTGGACAGAATAAGGCATTGCGGGTCATCTCTGTCCCCGTCCTCCCCTATTCTTAATCACATTTATTTTACATAATAATACCACAGGGACACGGCAGAGCTATAAAGTACAACTTTAATTTGGTATATAGATTTCATTTGTTAGTTTTTATGGGCCATTACAGGAATGGAATGCTGAAAGCTTAAGATTAATCAACAAGAAAGTGCACACTTCAGGATCATATATTTCTAATATTTGTTTTTCTTTTCATATATATATTACCACTAATATGTAAAAAAAAAATATTGGAAAATATAAAATTTGACAGCACACAATTGACAACACATGAATAGAAGTGAAACATGTGATGCATACAAGGAAAATAGAATCCATCTGTGTTAAGGAGCCATCACTAAGTACATTCTCCCTCCTGACGACGTCTCACCTGATGGCCGTGCACGTCGGCATGAACTACATTAAAGCCAGTTATTGCTCTCGCTGACCAAAGTCGATGGAGATAAAGGTACTGCTTCGTTAAAGTGCTCGGTGTGGTGGAGAAGCCGAATGAGACCGTGATGAGGTAACCGGGGGTCTTTGGGTGGTGGAGTCACAATACCACAGGATGGACATGTGGGTGATTCACGTGTGTGCGTCGTTAAGTATCAGACTGTCGCTTGTTTAATGTTCAGCTGTGAAATTACTCTGACGCTGTTTAAATCACAGCGATGCTTCTGCATGTTTCACCCCACATCGTAGAAACAGTCGCTAATAGTCACTTGATCCGACATGTGTTGATGATGATGATGACCCCACAAAACATCTTACAACAGTGATTCACACAGAAACCCAGTTTGTTTCAACCGCTAACAGCTGCTTGTTACAGATTCTTCCACTTCTCTCATGTCGTTTATGCTATTGCTGCTCTCTGACCAGCATGAACTCACAAGTTTGAATCCTGCGTGGGCTGACACTGGTAAACATAAGCTGGAGATTAAAAAAAGATCTTGTAAATGCACATGAAGGACAAAAACGGGACTATGGTTTCCCTGTGAAGTCCAATAAGACATCTTTCTACAATAAAGCAGTTAAACATGTAAAGCACAGGAAGTGTTTTAAAGCAAACAGAACAGAACGTTTGCTGGTGAGGCAACAGTGTTCACATTCAATGAAGACAACTGCTACAGTTCAAACAATTCAATGCTGAAAAAGGCAAAAAAAAAAAGCTTCCAGCGAGAAAAATGAGCAACGCATTTAAAATGAAAGGCATGTGTGTGCGATGACACAAAGGCAAACAGGATGCCGGTTCTTCTATAGGCTGTATGGCTTCAGAGAAAAGTGCCAAACATTTCCCGTCACAGGGAATGTTTGTCCAAGATGACGCTTTTGGTGTGAAAATAAAAGTAAATGAAAGTAAACTTTGTGAAATACAGTCTTTGGAATAACGTGAAGCGATCAGGGATGTTGATCACTATGATATGATGAACTGGTGCAGACTGGACTGGACCGCTCTGTTCAGTTCCTGATTTGGAGTTTTACGTATTCATTTACATACGGGAGGGTGTTTTTAGGTGTTAAAAGTGAAGCCTTGTCAACAGCCAACAAGAGAAGCAGGTCTGAGTTTCTTCTCAACGTGAGTATCAGAGCAACGCCAGGAGGATCGGGGGCTCCGTCTCCGTCGGTTCAACTTTGACTGACAAAGGGAAGAGAGACACTGCCAAGTGTGAGCCTCCCATCGCGCCACGACAATTATCCTTTTTGTGTCAGGATGGGAAACTGTGCACGCAGATTGACACAGTACGAGTACACAGACTAAATCTGCGGTCTCAACACTAACGTGAGGCTTCTTTGTGGAAGGCAACTCTTCAGGAAGACAAAACTACAACCTACTTCAGAGGCCTTTCAGAGACTTCTAGAAGTGTGAAAGGAGTACACAATGGCTGAGGCCTCATCGTCACCGACTGTGGCTCTTGAGATTCTGCCAATGGTCCTTCTGGCATCAAATCATATGACATGTTCACTAGTTTGAATGTCAAACCAGTGTATGCTTATAAAGATGAATTTGAACCAGTCCAGTCTGGATCCCAACTGATGAACAGCTGGCTGCAGCACACAAGAGTCAGACGCCACAGGTCAGCCAGTGTGACCACGGCCACTGGAGAACGACGGTATGAATAAAACACTGTGCAAACTTCAATGCCCATGTTTGATGTTAGCGTTATCCCTTGATGTCGTGCACATTTACATAACTGCATGGCTTCAATTTTAAAGGGTTGATAAATCATAGAATAACAAATGTCCATATTTACACATTTTATTCCATGCTGCATAGAATTAACTTGATTTTTTGCCATGACTGCAGTCTTGGGGTTTAGTAGGTGTCGATGGACTCCCGAATAAATGAACCTTCAATTCCAACGTTCCTGACCAGTGATGAAGGTCATGAAAGGAACTCGTGATGGAGGAAAAGTCACGGTGGTGACGGTGTTTGTTCATATCAAGAGGTAAAGTCTGCTCCTACTAGAGGTTTGGGGGGGGGGGTCTTTCATGACCACTGACATCACCGTCCCCCTTCCCTCCGCATTTATACCCCAAACTGCTAAAACTTTATACAATAGTGATGACGTTCACACCACTCCAGGGCCTGACGTGCGACATTTAAGCTGTGGTTCTTTTAACTTACGTCCCAGCAAACACTGCTGCACGCAGCAAACAGATGCGACCTCGTACCCCAGAAACGAACATGTGGTTTTTAGAAAATAGAAAGGTGCATCAAGTGATTCGACATGGTGATATTCTCAACAAGTGCTACCCAGCGAATTCAAGTGACAAAATGGTTTCAGTGGTGTGGAAATGGATGTCTGTAAGTGAAACCATCTAGAGAAGTTGTAGAAAAATAAATTAACAAAATAAACAACGATGCCATCATACCTACAGAAAGTAAAAACGACATTGTCTGACTCTAAAAACAGTCCAAACCTTTGGTAATGCATAGTTCTCTCCTGAATGTCTCAGACTATCTGCCAGAAATCTCTCTGATTGAACTGCTTCACAAACCTGTCTAAAAAAATAAAGAGCGATGACTTTTCTTATTTTCTCTGCAGTTTCCCTTTAGTTTTGTGTTTGTGGTTCACACAGCAGCTTGAGCGTGTCTGGTTTCCAACTAAAGAGATGTGGTCGAGCAGAGCAGTGAAGCAGCTTCCTCTGTAACCAGAGAAGCCTGACGCCTCCACATCTGGTCTGCCTCGTTAGGGCAGGAAGGGTTCGTCCTCATCCTCGTCCGCGCTGGGACCAGGATCACTCAGGCACCTCATGAGCTTCTGCTGTTCTTTGGATCCGTCTGCCTCGCGTGATCCCCTGAGCCCCGTAGGTGGTTTCATCATCAGGCCCTGCTGCTGCTCCTCCTCCTCCTCCTGCTGCCGATCAGCCCGTCCAAACTCCTCCATCATGTTGACGGAGTCTGGAGACTGAGGAGAGGCCAGGTCTACCTGGATGGTGGGCACGCTGTCGCACATGGGCTTCATGCTGTAGGCTTGTGGGTCTACAGTGACATCACAACAGCCACATTTAACAGGGCCTTCACAACGGGTTCAGTCCATCAGCGTGCAGCATGTTGTCCTCCACTTGTACAACAAATGGAGGACAACTAAACAATCGATCAACAAACTGAAGACGCAAAACAAAAGCAAGCTTGATGATTTTGAAAAAATAAACCTGATAAGCAAGTGGCGATGATTTTAATGAAAGACATGCTGCAACAACAAATGGCTGTCAGGATCAGACAACACAGACTCTCACTACGTGCAACATCAGGCTCCATGTCGGGGACGGTGAGAGGATGTCTGACGTCACATCCCTTGAACTGTGACGTGGCATCAAACATGTCAGAATTAGGGCTGGTGATATTTCCATATATAGACATATATCAAGATATTTTGAAACGAGATATCATGGGGGTCAATATTGGTTGTGTCCACGTTAGTACTGAATCAGTGAGTGAAAAGTCACTTCACAGTTCAGCTGAGTGACGCAGTGAACTGCTGCAGGTGAATCGGATTGGTTGAATCATTCCCTCTGAACAATTCGACTGATACGAATCACATACTGAAAGCCAAACTCACACTGACAAAAAAAATAACACTTCAACAGTAGTGCTGGCAACTCAGCAAAGTTGTTGCTGATCCCTAGCGACTACAGACAAATCTAGTGACTCTGGTGTTATGGAAATCACGCATTACTCTCCAGTTGCTCTCCTCAGGCAGCTGAGTTTTAAAAGCGACTTTTAAAAACGTATGAATGAAGTGTCAGTCAGTCAGTCAGTCTGTCTGTCTGTCTGTCTGTCTGTCCATACTGCCCAGCCTTAGTCTATATCTTTTTTTTGTCAATTTCCTTCAATGTGTCACTTAATGTAGCACATTGGATGACAGTGCTCTGAATGTCACATATGACATACGTAGCCATGGCAAAGAGGAAGACAGCTGCTGCTTTGTAACTTATCTCAGCTCATGCTCTCTGTGACACCAGGAAACATCTGATCTTTTTTTTCTCCTCCTTCCAACAACCGACATCACACAGTGGACCGTGCCAGCAGACATGACTGACAGCCTCTTGTCCCACTTCCCAGATGTCCTAAGAACTTGAGGAATGACAACTGGTCGTGGCAGGAACTGTGATTGTGTAATTGTGTAATGTGTTCACCATTGTGAAAGAGACAAATATTGTGTAGTCTGATCCCGGCATAACACAAAAACATCCAGATGAAATTTCCACCTGTGACATGCTGGAGTTTGTCTCTAATGAATCATCTTCAACTGTCTCTGCCAATGCGTATAAGTACGTGAGTGCATAGTTAATGAATTAATGAACGGAAACATGACCGAGGCATGCATGTTAGGATTGTTGCGGTCACTTGTTATCACAAAATGAATCTCCTCTACGCTCACCACATACCTGGACAGACATTGTCCCCTTTCTGCTGCTGAGCAGGTTTGAAATCAGTATCTCTGCCTAAAATGAGACCACACAGTGGTTTACATGCCGGCTGGCACATGCAAACATATTTCCGTCAGCGGGGAAATATCTGGCTGACACATTCCTGCAGTTGTGGTAAGTGATTATTGTTGTCTAAAGGGTGACAAATACAATGTGCTCGCTGCGTGTCCCATTGGTGATGGGTTATTGTTGTAGAATGGTGTCAGCTATTGAGTGGCGGCTAACGTGTTTACCTGAGGCTAGTCGGGCTCTACACATGGTCGGTGAGTCAGGAGGAGCAGCAGGCACCGTCAGGTAGTTATTCATCTCTTGTATCTGGGAAAACACAAAGATATTGTATGTTGATGCAACAACATTTCCTCTTTGTTTAATTGTCAATTGGATGATGCAACATCCGTAAGCAAAACAGTTCAGAGGATGAAAAGTTATTAATGAATATGAGCTATTATTTGGGAACCAATACGTCAGTATGGCTAAGCATTATCTTTGGCTGGGTCTAGTTTTTGTCGCCATGTCAACCCGTTCTACTCAATACCTTAAGCATAAAATCCCATGGATTCTTTGATTTCAGAGGTGGCGCCTTCACCGACCCTGAGAGTGTTACCTTCTTATCCAGCACGATCATTTTTTGCTTCCTCAGGAGAAGGTCACCGAGGCCGTCCTCGTAGGGATCTGCTATCAGAGTGTGTCTGTTGTAGGAGCGCAGCTAAGGGAGGACAGAGGCAGGAAGAAAACACTCTCTTCAATTAATTCAGTTGCTAATAAGGCGCAGAAATGTTTAAATAGGGACTTGACAATCATTTAGAGCACAAATACCACAAGGAACAATGTGCCCAAACACATTAAAGTCAGTATTAGCTTTGTGCGAGAAATGAAACGTTGACACAGCTAATACACTGTGTCATCTCTCATTTAGCAGTGTTACCCTCTGTCGTGTCCTCTGAAGGTTGCTCCTGAGGATTTTCCTGATCTCCTCCTCTCTGCCTTGTAGCAGCTGGGGTAGAGCTCTTTCTACGGGCTTGGCCGGGGCAGGCTTCTTGGGCTGGATGTTCCTGGGAAATAGGCAGCAGAGCATGAGCAGAGTCTGCTGACCGCAGACTGACCAGCAGGCAGAGCAACATCAAAACGGAGGTGGTGAAGGAAATGTCTGATGTGAAAAACAAGTAAAACAAGGATCGTCGAGTCTGATGTATGACATCTCGATTTGATCTTTCTCTGTTTAAATTGGATTAATACCACATGACTATTTTCCAGAGGGTTTCAAAGGCCCAGGCATTCTTCTGTTCCCTCTTTCTATGTTTGTTTTTTCTATCGTGTGGCCAGACTACCTGAAGTTGTAGAAAAAAAACATCCTTGGATGATAGAACTACTGCAGTTGCTTTCAAAGGCTGATGATCACACCCAAAGGAGCAAGTCAGTTCAGTGTCAAGAATTTACATTCCTCTAAAACCTAAACAATATTGGCTTGTCTCAACACATGCATTCCATGCATGACCAACAGTTGCTGTTGGTCATGCATGGAATCCGTGATTTCCCAGAGTTGGACAGGCAACAATCTTTGAAACATTTGATCATTTCCTGCTGTTGATGCAACACAGTGTAACAAGTGACTCAAGGTGTCAGAGAATGAAGGCTGCTGACTCACTGTGCAGGGCAGTTAAATTGCTGGCGACCAACAAAAGAAAACGTTTGGATGTAGAGACTTTAACCTGAGCTTTTATTTCCTCACCATCAGTTTTTTTTGTTTTTGCTGCTACATGTCTAACATTTATTGTCATTCATCTCTTCCATCTTCTAGCCTCAGACTCAGACTATCACCTCTTTCTCCCTCTTGACTGGGGATGCCATTAGAGATGATGTGGAAATGCTCTTCTATTCCTTCTATTCCAACTAGGATGTTTTCATCTTTGTCTGTTCTGATCTGATGCTTCCCTGTCTGTCAAGGATCTACAGAATGAAGACAAAGGAGGCTGTATGCTGTGGAGATCATGTAGGCTTCTGAGGACATCTGGACTATAGAAAGTAAATTTGAAGCTTCTGGAATTTGTTTTTCAATTTTTCCCGGTAATTCCAGACAGCAGCACTTACTGCATGGAAACTGTGGAGGGCACAGCAGAAGGCAGCTTGACCCCCCCTCCGCTTTCCACCAGCTCAATGGCCTGTTTCATCTCCATCTTGTGGTAGAAGGCGATGAGCTGAGGCTCCTTGGAGCGTTCGCCGGCAATCAGGCACTTCTTCACATACTTTTTGTTGAAGCGGTTCAGTCTGTGAGGAGGATCGGGCAGAGGTGTGAGGAAAAAATGGAAGGAGGAAAAGGAGCCAAAGGGAGGTGCGAGGTGACAACGTTTACCAGCAGGCATATCACAAATTCAGAGCCAATTAAATCTATATGCACTTATGGGGTTTTTGCTGTACTCTCTGCACGGGTTTAATGCATCAATAATTGAAATAATGCATACTTGTCCTTCCAGTGGTGATGCCCATAGTGTCCACAGATGTCCTCAATTCCAGTAAGAAGGTGGTCAAGGAACTGGATGTGAAAAAGCATATCAGCACGTCAACCAACTCATTTAGCAAACTGAAATCAAAGTCACTTCCCAGGACAGGATCGTAAAAATTGTAATAACTGTGGTGAGCACAAGACTTGTGGTGACGTGATTTACGTCAGGGATGTTACATGTTTTAAATGAATGAAAGAGAGAGAGGGAGAGAGAGAAGGAGAGCGAGAGCGAGAGAGAGAGAGCACTGAAGGTCAGAGGATGGGGGGGACTCAGCTGAGTCTTAAATCATTATCAAAATATTGTTACTAAACACATGTGTGTTCAGTGTTTGCAGAGCCTGAGCAATGTTCATTCAATTCTCCTTGTTTTTCTGCATATCCTAAATCATTGTGAAAATTTGGATTATTGCGATTATTTCCTTGACAATAATCCCATCTGGAAAATCTATAATCATGGCATCCATACCCATTTATTCACTCTGTGGTTCATATTTGTATTACAGCAGTTTAGTGCAGTTTCTATGTTGCTGTGTTGTCATTTCATCCCAGATTGTTTACCAGCTGGAGGAGGAATAATTTTCATAAGAGAGACAAGTGGCGACAGACATTCTGGAGTCCATTGTGACTCAGCTGCAGGTCAACAAAGTTCCTCCTCCTCGCAGTAAAACCATGCTCCAGTTACAACCAGCAATGGGATTATCAACAGCAGATGAACGGAAAATGGAATAAACAAGGGAAACTTCAAGCAGCAGCAGCAGCAGCAGCAGCAGCAGCGAGGTCACAGATTGCGACACAACTGTTTAGATGATGCAGATGATGAGCACTGTTGCTATAGCAACATGTCATTTTAGCAGAGCCTCAGAATTTACTTTACTGCTTTGAGGCAGATACATAAACACTGCAGGGGCTTGGAGGGATAAATCACATATTGTAAATGTAAAAACAGATCCTTTCCAATGGTAAGGCTGGCAGATGTGTAGTGAGACAAATGAGAGGACATGATGACCATACAAACTATTAAGATGTAAGTGTCAAATCATTAATACAAAGCATCATCGGATTCCAATCCTACAATTTCTACAAGACACCAGAGAGAATACATATCATCTTTTCATCGGGTGGGCTGTAGATGTTACCTTCAATAATAAACGTCCCAGACGACTGGGAGGCCTCCATTGGGATTCACTGACACGCTGCAGCAGTGCAACTGTGTCCTCAGCCGCTCTGCTGAGTCTAATCACTGGTGTTTTACAGTGGAAGAGAAGCCATTAGGACTGCCTGCTCTTTCTGCCTCTAGCATGGGTGAGTCACCACAAAGCCCCGCAGAGGACTGTGCGTTTCTGCGTGTCTGTGTAGACTTTGTGTGTGAGCGCTTATGTAACAGCATTAATACCCTTAAAACGCTCAGGAATTGTGGACCATGGTGGTCACTCATAGATCTGTTTAAGTACCAAAAATAGTGGCGATAAGAGCTTGTGTGTGTGTGTGTGTGTGTGCATGTGAGTGAGTGAGTGTTCTAGGTTATATTTAACTAGCTGGAAAACAAAGTACTGTTTTTAAATGGGTAAACAAAAATGTCTAATGGAAATCTGTGGATGGAAATTCACTGTGCTCAACGCGGTGAAACATGGCAGTGAAGAGAGATGAAGTTTCACTACATGGCCAGTAGGTGGAAGCAGCACTAAAGACTTGAGAAGAGTTAGAACAAATCCCATTATCCTTGCCTTTCAGATTTTTTAAAATCATGTTTTAATAACTGTGTCGTTAACCTGTGCAAATGTGTGAAAATCATACCTGAGTGTGGATCTCCTCATTAATCGAGCGCTTGGCCTCCTGTTTCTTCTTCACTGCCAGCAGCTCCACCAGAGGTTTGATGGTCATGCCCTGCAAGAATACGAAAGAAACAAAACCTTGTAGGAAATGAATGATGATCTCTGTGTGTCTGAGAAAAAAATGAATTAGTATTTCAAAATACAACAAATCCAAGTTTAAATAGAACAAACAACATGAAATCCATGTGGGCAGAAATACAATATCAAAGAATATTCTGTTGGGCAGAAATGTTTTGAAATGTACTCAGTGTAAGATTGTGTGAACACACACACGACTTATGAGCATGCTTTGCTAAATCTGAAATATGAAGAAAAAATAGCAGTAAACTAGAGGATGAAGCCACTAAATAAAATAAACCTGAGTCTGAGGATTTGTCAGAACCAGCTGTGTCGGTCAGCCAAGCATCGGTGCGTCGAGTGTGTTTGTGTATGCTTGAGCCTCTCGTCACCTAAAACGTTGGTCCATTCTACATTAACAGATTAAGCTGGCAGTCTGAGGACGATCCTCATACCCAGCACGTCTGGGTGTTAATGAGGAGCTAAGCAGAGCGACACAGGAATCAGCACTCAGCACACCAAACATAACGAGGATGTTTTGAATACCTTTGGATTTTCAGCTTAAAAAGAGGAAAACTAATTCAATGGTTATTAAATGTCTGGGCCTTGCTTGAGGCTGTTTAGTGCAATTTAAGCAAGTCAGACTGAAGCATTCGGTGTTTCATATGAGGTCTACAGATCCAGTCTGGCTGAATACGTGAACTGAAAACACTTAATCATGCATTTAACTCACACATCAGCCATGTGTCCATAAACCTAAGGAGTTCACTGGGCATACTGGTTTGTGTCATTAATTATAACGCACACGAAAACATCATCACAACACATTATTTATTCTAATCTGCAAAGGAATGTGGTTTGTAGCTCCTCTGCTCTGTCTGACTGCTGGCGGTGCTGAGTCAAGCAGCATGAATATAACATGAAGAGGGAGAAATGTTTGTAGGATTTTATTGCTGCTACTGCTGCTGCCAGTGTGGATCTCAATCAAATCCAAACACGCTTTATCTGACAGAAATCAGAGCACTGTAGGGTGCTTTAAAGAAATGCTGCATAATATGCTGTGACTGCTGCATCAAAATGTGTTTTTCATGTACATTTTCTTTATCAGATCTTGAGATAAACTCTATGCAAACCCTTTTCTCTCTGCATTTTATGACAAATATGCTGTGCCTGTCTGTCCTCATGTTTCAAAGTGACAGAAAATTACAAATGAAAAAAAAGCATGATAAAATGCTTCCACTTGAGGTTAACACATTCACAAGATGTCAAATCAATCTATTCAAGCAGAGAAGCAGCGATCCAAACTCTTCCTGAAAGTGTGACCGTTTGATGGCTGTTCACTTCTCAGATGTCTGACGAGCGGTCATGATATGAACCCAATTACAAGTTTTCCTTTAGCTACTGCTTCATGCACCAGTCAAAGAAAACTCAGGAGATATATTAATCAAATGCATTACACCAAAACGGAGATGCTGCCAGTGACATGACATTAAAACACAGAATGAGTAAAAAAAACACTTTCAGCTGGGATTAATTTCTCTGATTTCCAGACCTTTCAACAACCACATGACATAATCATACCTGGACGAAGACAGTAAAGAAGATGACGGTGATGATGGCCGTGAGGAACATTTTCCTCAAGGGGAAGTGGTCCGGGTTCAGCAGGAAGCCCAAGGAGAAGGCGATGGCACCTCGCAGGCCCCCGTAAGCCACAATGAACTGATCCTTGGTGGTCAGCTTGACAATGCGGAATTTGTTGATCACGTAGGTGAGACCGACAACACCTGCAGATGACGACACAGGGAGTTAGCTACGTCCATCCATCTGATCTTCTTATAGACTCTGTTGACTTTGTCATATCAGTGAAAAACACAAATCACGAGATGACTGAACACTGAGTATACCGGTATCTAGTAGTTGATTTCAGTTCACGAAGCAAATTACCAATATTAGATACAGTACTATAGGTACCCAATGCCTTTTCCGGAACACGATGCGTATTCGATCATAGTGCATGCGCCAATATCATAGTGCGCATGCGTCAAACAGAAGAACAGTTACGTCCCACCATTTGAAACCTGATCCGTATTTGATCTTGGTGCGCATGTGCTGAACAGAACCACTTTTACCACTTTTTAATCCCCATTTAAGATACATTAAAAGTCAAAGTATCAGGAATATCAAGTGTGACATCCTCACCAACTGATCATTTTAAGACTTCTGTGATTTGCCAGTCACCCCCCACCCCACCAAAATAAACGAATATTTATGAATTTAATTATATTACTTGCAAAGTCCCACATCCATAAATCGCAATTTTCAAATGACAAACACTCACTTTTGCATGTTAAAATTAAATTAAGCAAAATGAAACATCTCAATTGACAAATACACTGCAAATTTTAAAAATTTAAAAAATAGTAACACGCTACATTTATGTACAATATATATACACTATTCTTAGACTACATTTATTTCAGTGTCCTCTGACTGATTTATGCGTCATGTTCTCGATATGGCTAGATTGAGATGGTTTGGACATGTGCAGAGGAGGGACAGTGGATACATTGGTAGGAGAATGTTAGAGATGGAGTTGGAGGTAGGAGACAGAGAGGAAGACCAAAGAGGAGGTTTATAGATGCAGTGAGGGAGGACATGGAGGTAGTTGGAGTCAGAGTAGAGGATACAGAGAACAGGGAAAGATGGAAATCAATGATTCGCTGTGGCAACCCCTGAAGAGGGACAAAGCCGAAAGGAGAAGAAGAAGAAGTTGTCGATATGGATAATTGTTCTACTTTCGCAGTCTATGAATATTGTCTGTCTTACTTTTGAACAATAAATCTATTTCACATAGGCCGCCTGCTGTAAAACGTTCTGCTCATGGATGCATGGTACAAATTCAGCAGAGAATAAATCTGGCACATGCGTCCTTGGTCATACACACCATGTTCCAGGAAATACATTGGGTGCTGACACGTTACACGTTACGCTACAAACTGTTGACATATTTTCTGTGAATTAACCTACAAATCTAGCAACACAATGACACTTTCTATTCTATGCTTCTCTTGTTACTTCACACCCCAGCCAACGGTGACCTGACCTATGACTCGCGCCACCAGACACAGAACAACGGTGACAGTGACGAAGGTCCAGTTCCAGTTGTGTGGTCCGTCCACGGTAGCCACACCGAGAAAGATGAAAATTAGTGTCTCGCTGACGCTGCTCCACATTTTCAGGAAATACTTGATTGTGGTGTGGGACTTGTGGGATATGTTGGCCTCCACATACGGTCGCATCACGGCGCCACATGCTATTAACCTGTAGGGAGAAGAAGCAAACATCAAAGTTTTAACAATCGAGAGCATTCAGAGACAGGACATAAAATGTATCCTTCAGTTTGACAAGAAATTGCAGTTAAACTCAGTTTCAGTTTTAAGCTGATTATGCAAACGTAACCTCATCTCTGTCTGCTGACCACTTCTCTATTCAACCCAGGAGTCATGCAATGTTTCCATGTCAAAAGGTGGAAGTCAAAAATAAACTGACTTCCATAAGCCTCAGCAGCTGCTGAGCATCCAACCTTATTTCTCCTTCATGCCAATATCAGAGTGTCTTTCAAGGCTTAAGGCAGAAAAAATGAAAGGAATCCATGTTGTTCTCCTTTATGAGGGGATGAGATGAAAAATAAAGACCTTGACGTGTCTAGTTTTTGATGTGAGCTGCAAGGGGACAGCTGCAGGACTCAGAAGAGACTGTCCTTGAAGGAACATCCATCGGCCATGACGTGCAGGACATTATATCACTGACTCCTCACACCTTAAATAGATAGTGGACTGATGAGTGCAGGGGGAGCCGAAGACAAACAACACCTCTGTGCTGGAAAGCCTATAAATTCAGGCTCAGTCAAGATGGCGTTGAACTGGATTAATTCATTATCCAGCTTGTCCCAGTGTATAAAATGTTCCTCAGATTTACTGTCAATAGGGAATAGCAGAGAAGGATTTTCCCTGGCAGTTGTAAGGTCATGGAAAGACCATGACATCTAATCACTGCGGGACATGGGGACAATTCAGGATCTATATATTAAACCCATGTGATACGGGAGGGACGTCCCTGGAGCAGCTGCAGCGCTGCACAGAAACCAAAGCGCACAAGTGATGCTGTAGACACTCCGTCATGTCCAGGACAAACCTACATGAACAAACTCACAGAGAAGAAATCCTAAAATATGTTTTACCCAGACAGAACAGATGGATACTGTATACGTTAAGTCATGTGTCACCAAATTATTCATTCATTCATCTTCTCCAACTTGCTCCACAGCCAATCCCAGCTGTCAACGGTTGAACAAACACATTCACACCTATGGGTAATCAGGAATGAGGCCACAGTGCTAACCACTGCTCCACTGTGTCTGCTGCCTGTCACAAAATTAATTTCAGCTGACTATTCTCCTATTCTATAGCAGCAACTGAAACATGATATACTGCATATCTGGATATAATTTAAATATAAGGAACAAGAAATATTAATTTTGTCACAAAAATTGTCCATGTTACATTTCCATAAAAGTTTATTTTATTGTTTGTCAAATTGCTCTCTCTCATGTTGGTAATGGGTAAGAAAATATTCCTGCATTCACATCTGAAATACTGTGATAATGTTTTTGCTGCTTCACTAATCCAAATGCAAACCTGTGAACAGTGAAGCAAACAAAAATCTGCTTCTTAGTGGAAGCCACAAGAGGTAAAAAGTATATATAATATATACCCTCTTAAAAATAATGGCCTAAAAAAACAGAAAAAGAGAAACAAAAGAAATGATCGCAAAGAGCTGATATTCAGAAGGTGATAATATATCGAAGTAATTTTGTTTGAAGCCTGGTGAACTTACGCCATGATGCCAGAGAGGTGGAACATCTCAGCTGACAGGTAGGCCATGTAGCTGTACACAAAGACAAACAGTGGCTCGATGACACGAGTGTGGGACGTGAAGCGTGATGTGAAAGCCGCCAGGATCCCATAGATAGCTCCCACCAGGACACCACCCAGCGCAACCACTAGGAAGGAGATGACTCCCAGGAAGCAGTCCATCACTGTCACCGTGCCAACACCTGCAAACTCTTCAAAGAGGTGGTAGAGCACCTGGAAGAGGTTGGCATGGAATGAATGACAAGAGCCGTGAAAAGAAATGGTGAAATGTGATTCTTACATTTACTCACCACAGTAACAGCATCATTGAGCAGTGACTCCCCAAAAACCAGGATGTGCAACAGTTCGTTGATATGGATCTCCTCAAACACAGCTAGAACAGCGACAGGATCCACAGCTGAGATGATGGAGCCAAACAGCAGGGAAGAAAGGAGATCCAGGTTGTGGAGGTCCGACGGATTGGCTGGCTGGATCCGACACACGGCGTACAGCAGCCCCCCAATGAAAAATGCATTCCACACCGTTCCAACGACAGCAAACATGAGGATTGTGCCCAAGTTTTCCATGAAGGGACGGATGGGCAGGAAGTATCCAGCATCTAGGATGATGGGCGGGAGCAGGCAGAGGAAGAACAATCTGGAGTCCAGCACTGGGGGGACCTTCTCTCCAGCCAGTTTTATCAGCCCCCCCACCAACAGGCCAACCACTATCAGGAGGCAGCTCTCCGGTACAATGCCGGACAGACGAGGAATCAGGTGGAAGCCTGAGAAAAAGATTCAGTGTTGGAGATAAAAGAATCAGAATGGATGAGATTTATCTGCAAGTGCTTTGTGAGAGTGATGGCTGCACTTGAAACACATCATAGGTGAAACTCCACTATTCTCACATTTCTTCAAGGTAATACGGAAATGGCTCGGCAGGTCAGTCGTTAATACCGCACTTCTGTCCGTACTGGCACCATGTGGAAGCAAAATGTGAACTGCTGCCTGAGACTCAGCAAACACTTTGATGGTAAATAAGTAAAGCCTATTATTGTGCAATAATTGTGACTGCATGCATCTTATTATTCCACTTTTGGGTGTGCAGCCATTTGGAGTTTACCTCCAAATCAGTGTGTGTCCTAATTGAGACAGACAATTTGACACACAACTGTGTTTTTTCTGTTTCTGAAGCGCAGAATTAAGAAAGAACACGAGACATGACATAATTGCTTTTAGACGTTTTCAAGGGGAAAGAAATGCAAAGCATTAATCAGACAAATGACAGCACCACGAGTCAGGGTTGCAATTTAAAACCATTTGCCGTGGTCTCATACTCATAAGCTGACTGATACTAACTGCGAGTGAAAGGAAAGGAAATTTACATGCTAATTTTATGTCATATAAATGAAATAACCTATTGCAATTTTCTGCTTGAGGCTTCTGCTCACACAGCTCCCTGTCACATCCTACAAGCCTTTTTGAATTAGTGACTCTAAAAGCTATAAAAAAGGATACTTATAGATGCTTAAGCCACTTCTGATCCAAACTGAACCGTCATAAAACAAAAACAAGAGATGAGCCAACACATGCACACAGGTGATGGACAAAATACAGCCTTCGTGTGAACAGTATGTTGAAGGGATGAAGACTTGACAGAGAGAGACGCGTGCGTCCCATAGTGAGAAGGCTTTCCCCGGCTATATTTACTGTACACAACTGTGTCACAAGGACGTGTCACTTCAAAGCTGGCAATGTAGCAACTTTAGAGCTGATTGATAACATTTGACACACAAACAAACAGAAATATGAACCAGGTAGAGGCTACAGTCCTGCACATATGACAGCAGTTCATTGTTTATACACTCCAGTGGAAACACAACAGCTCTTAAAAAAATACAATCAACCAGAATACATTTATTGTGTGGATTGGAGGACCTGGATCGAGGCGCCTTTACGTTTCTGTCTGCTGCATCACTCACTCCACAGACAGACTGAAGCTGAGCCATGGCTGGCCATGAACAAAGAGGTATTGTGAGACAAAACAGAATAGTCCACTTAATGATCCTTCTGCTGCCTTTTCAGACATGCTAGAAAATTTAAAGACTGAGGAAAATGCTTGAGTGAGATCTGGCATCCGTTAATAGCACTGTCACTGTGATAACAGTTTATTATGTTGCGTCTACACATCATCTGCTGGGTTTTAAAACCCTCATTACTGACTATTGTGAGCCTAGGGGACAGTTCCTTCCAGTGCGTACTGACACTAGCTACCAGTGTCAATTTCATCGTTTGATGTTATTACAGAGCAGAATCTGCTGCCTGTTTAATGACAGTGGATTCATTCTCATTCATTGAATGACAGGAAATTAATAGTTGACTATTTATTTATCCACATGTATGACCCTGTGCAGCTGTAGCCTTTCAGTATATTGGGGATTTTGACTAATGTAAATACTGTGTCTCGTTCCTCACCAGCATCTGTTGGAACTATTCTACATCGGGTGTGTTCTTTGCTCCTGCAATTGCCCTTCAGGAATAAATTAAGTAGACTAACCATAATCTGATCTGATAGAAACAGGTTGCATATCTGCAAGGGGCTTTAAACTGAAATGCACCCAAATTACAATCGTGGGTGGTGGTGGCTCAAGTTGGTTGAGTGGGTCTTCTAGTCACCGGAGGGTTGGCGGCTCAGACATGTCGAAGTGTCCTTGGGTAAGACATGTCCCTTTCAGTGACCCTAATTGCTCCCAATGGGCCGGCAAGGCAGCCACCTATTGTAAAGCACTTTGGCCACTGTGAAGGTGTAGTAAAACAGGAAGTGGAGTCCATCCAACCTGCATTTTAACATCTCTTAAACTGTATGTGACAGATCAGCAGTCGTGATCCCATTTGGGAAACAATCTGAACAATTGACACACATTTGGACAAGGGTCTTAGTGTTTCAGGCTCAACAGTTGCATGTCTGTGGACAGACTATACAGCTGCATACAGCTGTGACTCTGAGGCATGAAAGTGAGGGGGGCTTTCTCTCTGAAAACATTTTCCCCAACAAAGACATGTCAGTGGCTGAAAGCTCTTTTCTTTTCACTGAACCACCCACAGGTCCAGAGTGGCTTTAGGGCAAGTTGGATTAACAAAGATGCTCTGTAGTAGCTGCTTCAGAAACCATACAACCCCCCTCCCCTCCATCTGAAATCTGATGTGACGAACAGGATGTAAATTCCACAGCTGATTCTGAGGCCATCTCAAGAATCAAGTCCATTGACAGTCACTTGAATAGTGGCCTAAAACTAACTCAGCACCTCAACGCTCCAAACAACTCGACCTCCAGCTCTCCAATTAATCTGATTTGATCCCATCTTGAGAATACAAGTTCCAGGCGTTCCTCTGAATATAGTACTAGTATGAGAACTATCGTGTATTATTTCCAATGTATGACAAGGTGTTATTGGATACCTCATGAATTAAGTGCCCTTTCAATGCAGGACAAACTTGTAAAGCCTGTTGCCAAGTGAAAAAGGTCAGTGAACTTCAGGGTATGAAAGAAGGTGTGGGGTGATGTGGACAAAAGAGTTGATGGCAGAATATTACTTCGACAGACACACCTCGATGGGACGTGTTGTGTGTAAGTCTGAGCAAACATGCTGCTCAGGCTCTGTGGCTGCACAGGTCAAAAAGTTACTGCTGAGTCTAATTAGACATTAACAGACTTAAATAATAACTGTTCAGCCTATTGACTGGGTCGTTTGCAGCCAGTGTAAGTGCAAAGTGGAATCAACTTTATCTAAATAGCTAAATTAACAGGAAAAACCTGATTGTTTCCAGCGATGCTCCTGGGATTTGTACACCTAAACACACAACACCTGGTCGTGCAGCATCACAACATTAGGGTTTCTGCAAGAGGGAATAAGCTTCTCTCTACCAACAGAGCAATCCCAAAAGGGGGATACTTAGAGTGTGTAAGAATTTCCCAGACATGAAATCGCCACTAAAAAGATAACTGACTCCAAAAGGAGCGCGCAGACTCCAATTGTATTACTGGAAGACAAGGAGTCTGCTGATCGCCTGTGGAGAAGTATTCTTGTGACTGACATTAAGTAATGAACCGGAGCCAAAGTATATCCAGCACCTGACTCATGATCCACAAATAAACGGCACTTCTCTTAAGTCTCACCACACGCACTGTTCATGTGATTGCCTTTATCCCCTATCCTTTCATATCTTATGAAACAGTGAAACATGTTAAATATGTGTTAATTAAAACATATTTACATATTGTAAATATATATTATGTGCATATTAATTCAAGATGTGAATTAACAATATTTACATTCGGTTAATTCACAAGAGAAATGGTAAATTTCTTGTGAGATTAAATAAAGTATCTCTTTCTGTCTCTCTATCTGTCATATATGGCGGCTGATAGTTGGTAAAGCAGACGCACACATACACGCTCCATACAGCTGTTATCTCCGTGGACACGTTTGTTGCAACAGGTTTGGTAGAACAGTATCTCCTCATAATGTGTGTCCCACTACTACCAATGTCACAGCTTATGAAAATAAGTTTTTATTGTTAACACAATTAGTTAATGACTGGAAAAGAACCAAAATGAACACGACGATTCAATGACCAACGACCTGGCATTTGAAGGACAATCAAGAAACCAGACATGGTCAGCATGGTTCCTGTTCAGGGCTATGTTCCATAGCTGGGTAATTATATATGATTCAATGACAATAGTGTGAGAATATATCTAATATCAGAATGTATATGTAGAATTTTCTGACTGGCAAGCACTGAAATAATATCGACCAGTGCCATGCCATCATCCCTGTACTTAAAAGTCTCTACTTAAGTGCAAGTGCACAAAGCTCTGTAGATGAGTCCAGGCCAAGTGGTGGCAGTTAGCACATGCTCAAAGCTCTTCAGAGTGACTCCCATTACGGCGTTCACATAGCCTGAAGAGCCCACCCGACAGGAGATAAGATAGAGAAAAGGGAGTACGTGGACTATAGAGAAATAATTGTAGCACATGGTTGCAGAGATGTTGAAACACGTGTGAGGGAAACGTGTTCAGGTGAGCAATGGATAAAAACTTAACATATATTTTTCACATTGCCATACTAGCTGTACCACACCAGGCAGGTCACTGCGGCTGCTTGTCAATAACACTTGGCCATCCTTCCATGTCGCCCTCCCCCCTGAGAGCCTTCGAGCAGCAAGGTTATTGAAATCTACTGAAGGGTAGCCGCTTTCTCTAGACAGCCTGTGTACCCAGCGTCAGTGCAGACGAGCCCTTGCTGCTCAAACGGGGGCCAGGAAGTATGTCCTGTTGCCAGGTGACTAATTGTCCACTGTTGCCGATCAACTCAGGACTCGGGATCGGGCAGGCGCCGAGTAGAGAAAACATTTGAACACTCTCTTTGTTAAAGGGCTGATTGATGACACATTAATCAGGACTTTACAATACTGTAACACTGAGGTCACAGGAAGGAAGAACATGTATTCAGGCTTTGATCCTGACCATCTAGTCTTCTGTTAAAGCTTTTGTAGGTCACTGTTTGATCATTCCACGCAGACCATCGAGCTCAAGTTGCTTGCAGACCAGCATTCAATTATTAATAATGACCTGCTGCTGATATTTTTCTGTGTGATCGTCACTGCCTTACATGTAAGGAAAAACACTGCTGGCTTGCGCGAGTGATTTCACACAAGGTCATATTTCTAACACACCCAGGCCTCCATTTGATCCTTGCTATAATTCACACCTTCTACTTTAAGTACTGACTCAAATACAATTCAGAGACAGTATCAAATGTTTGTCCACGCAACACTGTACATAAAACCCGTAGGGGAAATGAGTATGGGTTTTGAACAGAAAGACAGACTTGTAGTCTGAAAGAAAATGAGGCAGAGTGTTTTTCTGCATTCAAACTTCCAAGCTTCTTTGTTCAAAACTATCAAAATATAACAACAGAACCTCCTTGCCAGGATAAACATGAGATGCTGATAAAGCTGATATCAAAAGAACTCCAACATAAATGATGTCCAACATCATTTATGTTGGATTTATGTTGACATGATTTTGAACAGTCATTGTTCAGGAAAACATCTGTACAGTCTTTGTTTCTCTTCAAACTATCAAGCACCAAAATTCAAATATGCTTTCAAGCGATGACTGACTGCTCTGCAACATTGTCTGCATGATGATAACTGCAGGGCTTTGTCAGAAAAAGTCAGTTTGGAGTCAAGCTAAAATATAATGCGGCAGAGAGCAAAGGCACCGATATAGAGGCATACGCTACGTAGCTCCAAAATAGCCGCTTAGAACAGACTGATTGCTACTTGCTGCTGATACTGGACCAGTTTTCAGACAACTGAAAATGGAATTGTTTGCTTTGACATCAGCAACCAAACAGTATGACAGAGGCTAGTTACTAAAGCTGGTGTTCAGGGTCACCAGTCTCCCAGAGCCAGGCTCAGCTCCACACTGAACCTAAACGACCCTAAAACCTGGAGTGCACTCATATTCTGACCATTTTGGTAAAAAGGGCTTATTTATTGAGACTGGACTGTCAAGAAAATGCTATCTGGGTTAGGAATAACCTAAATAACATGAGATAAATGTTTCACACATGAAACCTTTGTAAAGGGAGTGGTTTCAAATGATTTACAGTTTCTGTCCCTTAATTGTGTTAGAGATAAGGACATTATCTTCAAGGTTTACTAAAACCTTTAACTTTGGACTCCTATAAAACATATTCATCACCAGTGTCATCGAGTGATCCACACAGATGTTTACTCCACTACCCGGCAATAGTTTTATCAAGAAAATAACCATTTATAAACCAGCAAAAAAAGGCAGCATTCCTGAAACAGTCACAAGACATAAAGTATGATGCACCATTTTAGCCCTCATATTGACAAAGGGTCATTTTTTCAGTTCATGCTATAAGAAACCTAGCGACAAACCAGGGGTCAATGTTTAACTTTTCCACCTGTAAAGGAACAAGGCTCATACTGCAGCAACTCTACATGTAATGTTCTGTGCACTGCTAGCTCTGGAGGATTGTTGCAGTGAGGCAAGAAACACCCTCTTGTCAAATTGTTGACTAGTTGTGAGTTAAAAGCAGAAGTTGAGTCTAGCATGGTACATGGAGCATCATTTGAAAGCTTGACTGCTCATACCAATGATTTTGATAGAGGGTACAATCATGGATGGGTTTCCATATAAAGTCCTAGAGGACTTTATATGTCCTCTAGGACATATAAAGAATTATCATTAATTTGAAGTAATGTTTCTGTCCACCTGGTGAATTCAGTCTCCTCTTTACTCCTTTAGCTTTGTTTTTAGTTGATCAATATAAAAGCCTTTGCACAAACACAGTTTTAACAGACAGAATGAATTGGTGACAACATTACCAGGAAAGCCGCTGCATCACATCGAGAGCACATCACTTTCATTGTGAAGTACTCTCAGGTGCTTTGAGCGACATACCTCAAGTTTTGCTATTTGCTTTCTCTCTGTGTAACAGTGACTGATGAGACATAGACAGGTTTCTCAATCTCAAGGTAGCTACACCCTAAGGCTTGGTCTATTTCACCAACAGAGAACCACTACTAGATACCAACTGTCACTGTCTGATGACCCAACAGAATAATTTCAAGCACCAGGGTGTTTTAAGAAATTAAATGGAGTAATGAAGTTGCAAAACATGTGAAACATTTCAAGACTCATAAGTTATTAGACCAAGTCTTGTTCATGTTAAAATGTTTTGATGCCCACTGTAATAAACCACTGTTATCATTACCACCTACAGTTTTCACTACTTTAGCCAGGACTGAAATATTAAGATAAGCAGAGAAAGGCTCCAAGCTGCTGACTTAAATGTACACTGAATGTGTTTTAGACGTATGAGGTCCATTAACCTGAATCCAACATCGAGCCATGGTTGGGCAGCGAAGGAGCTATAGCAAATTACGCACATCACATTTCCAGGCCTCGCGGGATAATCTCCTATTATATATCCTATCTATACCTTCAACTTACTCTTCTCATTGTCACTCCACCACATACTTCTCAGGTGGTCCCTCCCCGCTTCTCCTCACCAGAGATGCTGGGCCTCTTGCCCAGGCAGTGAGGCAGTGAGACAGACTGGTGCTCAATCAGGCTCTTAATGTCACAAACGACTGACAAGCTGCTGGCACAGAGAAAGGAGAGCAGGAGACAATGCAGTGTGCTGTAGGAAGCACAAAACAAGGGCGGACAGGGAAAAGCAGAAAGCGTGGTAGAGGAGAGGACAGAAGGGAGAGTGTTCACAGGCACTGCATATACCAGTTAGGGAAATAGAGGCAATGACACGCGTCAATGAGCATCACAGCTGGAAACTATGTGCAGCATAACGCAATTCCCCTTAATTGTTTTGTCACTCTTCATTTAACCTTTAGCAATAGTGTAGAAAGACCGTTGACAACTTGCCAAACAAGTCGTTGTCAAACATTCACATTGCTGCACACTAAAGCTGCTTTGTCATCTCTGGGACTGGGATCAAAAGACCTCCACAATCTGCTCACAGAACTGATGAGTAAGGAGCATCAATAAGAATCATTGACTCAGATATCCTGAGACTCTTGGATTTAACTTGGTTATTCTGGTTTAATTTGTTATGCCAGCATAGTATGGCATCTTCAGCTGAATAAAGGGCAGCTTGGAGGCTCTACGGTTTTAACAACATGTATTAAATGCCAGTCAGTGGGCATGAGTACATGTGTTGCAACAGGCATTTTATCTGCATTCAAGGAGATGTATGTATCGTGTCTTATCTCTGGTGGGATTATCTGATCACCAGGTGCAGCCTGTCAATCCCATTCTTCTCTTAAACATGTGGAGCCCAGTCTGACACTATTTATTTTTGATAGCTAACATACCTGTGCTAGCTACAGACCATACTGCCTGAACTCTGGATGAACTTCACGTGATACTCACCTAATTTCATTAAAGAAGCCAGCAGAACCCACAATGAGATTTCGAAGGGGGCCTGAATGTGTTTGTAGTCGAGGCTGAGCACAGGAAAGGGCTTTTTAGTGAAGTTATGCTTCTCGTCCGCCGCTTTATGGTCGTTGAAATTCTCCTGGTGGCTGATATCCGGGGAGCTGGTAGCTCCGAGGGGAAGCACGGAGCCCTGCATGAGCACCAACACCATCAGCAGCAGCAGCCCCAGTTCCGGCAAACTCCGACCGAACCCAGCCGGGGAATCTGTCCTCGAAGGCATGGTGTCCAACAAAAGTCAGCGTGCAACAATTAATTTCTAAAACCGGCGACGTCAAGGAATTTGGCTGCTGTGAAACTTTTAGCCAACTCGGCAACCGTCGAACATTCTTATGCTAACAGACTCCCAGCGGCCGGTTAGCTTAAACAGAAGCGAGGACAGACGCTAGCTTGTAGGACTTCGGTGATTCTTGTGATCCAGGTGAAGCAGCTTGAGGCCGCGGTGGAGAAAACAGGAAGCGCCACGACGGTTGACAGCGCTGACAGTAATATCAATTATTTGAATGGCAAAAGTGTCCTTATTAAAAAACTGAAGTCTTTTAGTGGCGATCAATGTCTCCCTCGGCGAAAGATGTCATTGTTGATGCTGGAGGCACAGCGGCATCCCCTCCACGCCTCTTATCCCGATCCGATTGCCCGATAAAGTCGTCTGTGAGGCGGCGGCGCTCGGATACTGACCTTGAGGAGAAGCCGCACAGCTGCCACATCGCATTTTGCCGTGTAGCCTCTGAATAGCAACTTTTTGGGGTGTGTGTATTCTTTATGGCCGTTTATGCGGTATTCCCCTTGATGACAGGACCTTGGCGGAATCAGCTCAGGGGGTTGGCGGACACCAGTGTGTGTGTGTGTGTGCTCCGCCCAGGCTGAGGACGCGTTCCTGCGTTGTCAAACAGAGTGACGGGTAGTCGTGTCCGCAGCCGTGTTCAACCTCATTCAACCTTCAAAACGCACACCCTTTCGCGGAGGTTTGCTGGATGGGAGGAGGAGGAGCAGGAGTACCGGGGAGGGGAGGGGTGGGTGCCCGACGACAGTGACACCTATGGGAACGGAGGTGTCTGTTAGTGATGGGCAGAATAAGTTCTTTTAGGTGTATTGAATCATCAGAATCCGTTCAGTAAAAAAGATTCATTCAAAAGATCCGTTCACTGAATTGTTCAGTTGTGATGACATTTTAGTTTGACATATAACTTTATGTATTTATTTCTAGATCATGTGTTGCCTCGTGTTCAGATACTGTGGCCTACAAGTTCATGTTCAGTGAGCGATATGTGATGTTCTCATGGAGGAAAAAACGAATGCAGCAGAAAGTGATTCAGTACAGTATGTTCACCCACAGGATCCGTTCTCCCGTTTGCTGTCAAGCCTTAAATTTGGATAGTTTAGGTGTAATCACACATAAATCTGATAGCTATAATAGATTTCACTGCTCCATTTAAAACCTTGATTGTGACTGTAGGTTATATTTCAGCCACTAATCAGAAAACCGTGTCTAAATGTTAGATGAAAGAAAGTAGGGCACCAGTCCTCTACATGATGCTATTATGAGCAGTGGTATTTACAGTATATATGTAAAATGTCCTATGGGGACATCATGTTTGCTGAAGAGGTCGAGGACTGTTGATTCAATCCTCCGGAGCAGCAGCATGACGCTCAAGGACATTTTTGCAGAGATGCATGTCATACAATATGGACCGATGTTATACTGTAGGTACTCACAGTAATCACGATACTGTTTACTGTTTTGCTCCTGCTGTGTGCCATTGAGAGTCGCCCTAAAGACTACCTGCATTACAAGTTGAAAACATGACACAACACACAATGAATTTACAAGAACAACATCCAATAATGTAGCATATAATTACCTGATGACTTGTGCTCATGTGTTATTGCAGGTTTAGTAGTTGTTCTGCTTAAAGATGATCCTAAAGTAGTGCAGGAGCAACACAGAATGAACAGTATTTTCTTCATGGCAGTGCAAGGATTCAGTTAAATCAGTAGTGCTTTAAGACAACACACAGAGTACACATATACTTCTATAACAGGCCAGTGTCAGGAATGACACTGATCTTTGAGACCACAATGATAAGAAATAAGGTTTATTTCTGACTGTAGCGTCCCATATGTGAAAGCCTATTTCCACCACTGAAGAAAATACAATTATAGATAGAGATAAAGTCATTATTATGAAATAAAGAGACATAATTATGAGATAAAAACTCATAACTAAGATATTTGGGCGAAAACCGTAATCTGTGTTTTAACCCTTCACAATAAATGATGGAAAACCAAATCCTTAATGTACATTCATCACAGGAAAGTTGTTTAAAAGTTTCTATTTACTCACCACACTCACTATGTTATCTATCTTATATTGTCTGTTGTATGATGTCAATATACTATTCTAATTCTAACCTCCAGTCTGTCAGGCCAGGTTGTGCTGTGGTGGGCAGATATGAAGTAATGTGGAGTCAACTGAGCTGTTGTGGCTCCAGAAGATAAGCTAGGAAATAGGATAGGAAAAATAGGATTTGATCCATGATGGCTGTACTCATCCAGAATAAACTAACAAACATTCCCCTAATCATCAATCATCAAGCAAAACTATTTTATTGAATATCTACCCAATCCTAATGTTTTTGCTGTCAGACAGACCTCCTTTTATATTGTAGAAAATACTATTTTACTCTAAACTCTGCAATTACACATTTTCTAATTTGAAGTCTAGTCCTGACCCCCAAATGGTTCATTTGGCTCCTTTGAAGATTCTGTGTTTATCTGCATGGAGTTAGTCATACCGTCACACAGCATCACAGCATGGAGCAAAACAAGCCAGCTTTGGCAAAGCAGCATTTAAAACCTTCAGAGGAAAGCGTGTTTTTTTTTTTTTTTACTGAAGTTCAAAACTGATCAATCACAACGCAGTGTGGGTCTTTAATGTTTGCTTCTCAGTTACAATCACAATACAATTTGAAGTGCACAGATTCTCATGAACGTAAATCACACAGACAATCTCAATAGCGACATACACTTTAGAGTGGGAACTTTCTGACATGATACGTCTTTCTTCAGTGCACCACTTTCGATTCAATTTCAATTCAGTTCCATTTGGGTGTGATGGTGTCCTGTGGCTGAAATGCATCAACACTTTTCATTAAGAGTCTTGATGCAGAATCCAGCACTGTCAGCTCAGGGATTTGTTACAATGACCCAGCAGGTATTACTGGATGAGCCTTGGGGCCACAGCGCCTCCTGGTATAAGCTCTGGCAATGATGACAAGCTATGACAGCACGTCTGTCAGCGCTGACAGTAACAAAAATATTTTGACCTTTTTAAACACTAAAGAAGCCTTTGAGGGAGAGGTTGTTATTAAAGGACACAAATGACATGCAATTGAAGCATCTGGGTTATGTCCTTCTGTGTCTCTGTGTCTATCTCTCTATGCATGTCACGCATTATAAATACACAGAAGCTCGAGCAAGCTCGTTCACTGGTGTCCTGAGGGTACCATTCCCATCATCATAAAGGTACATTTTTTCATTAATTTGGTCATGACTGTGTAATCTGACCGGTGTAACATAAATGTTTCCTGTGGCTGGCAGGCCTTGCCGTCATGTTCCATCATTGTATAATGAGAAATCATAATGTGACCATGGACAAATGTAATTTCTATGCTGTGTGTACGTCTGCAGATAGGCTGTCCTGTCTGGAGGTATGTAATTTGACGTCATTTGAGACACACGTGGACCTTCTTCCCCTGCAGCATGAAATAATATTGATCGTACCTACCCAGTCAGTTGTTGTCTTATCCTGGCTTCATGACATCAGAGTTGCAAAAATGTTTAATGCAACTGCGGGAAAAGAACTGATGAGGTGATTTACATAAACCAGACAAAAATAGGGAAGTTATGTAAGTAACTAAATGCACCAGGGAACCAAGGTTTCACAGGTTACTTTGTTCTGGGACAACACCCATGACCTCCTCAATGCAGCGAAAGTCAGATAAACAGGTTTGCTTCTTTAGTCTTCTCTTTTTCGTATCCATTGGTGTTCTTGTTCAGTGACTCCCGGCTGAAGGAAAAATAAAACTTTGCTTTCTCTTATTAAGCACATATATTCATCTGTAAAGCATACTCATTGTATCATGAATTATAATTATAATGAAGCAGCAGAACCCTTTTAGAAAAAGAACCCCCCCAAAAAAATCGAAAGAAAAGCTGCATGTGCAACCACTTACCTCAGGGTGGCGCTATTAGCCTAGTAATATAAGGTTGACCACAATGCTGGTTGAGTTGTGATCATGTGATCATATATCTTGTTAGAAAAAAAACTCAACGAGGGATCTCATTCCTTTCTATCCTGTCCTTTCTGAAATCAGAAATAAGAGATAACAACAAGCAGAAATGGCCATGAATTTAGTTTTAACTTACAAGCACACGTCAACAGGGACAGAAACAAAATGCAGGACAGTTCTGTGTAAACTCACAGCTGGTCCAAGTATTGACCACTGACAGAGGACAGGCTGAAAACCTGAAGCAAAGATTCACTGAATATCTTTATTGTGTAAATCAGTTTCAGATGGGAGCCACGAGGCCTTGCTGAACATGAAACATCCCATGTTTCCTCACACACACATGCCGTTTTAATAAAGGTCTGTCTTCACTAGAACCAGGCGTCACTCCGTGCTGTCAAGTCAAGGTTTCCAAGGTGTTCTTCTCTTTGTGCGCCAGGTAGACCTCTGGCTCCGGGGCGAACCATAACTCTTACCTCATTACGATGAATGGCTCTCACTCAGCAGTTCTCCTCAGGTCACATCTGGCAGCACACAGAATAAGCAGGAAGCACAGGAACCCACTTTGAACTTCAAAGCAGGCAGTAATATGTGCGTGGGCATATTCTGCGTACACATATGAGATTATTTTACAATGATTCGAGATGAGGGGCATCTTACAGGTCACTACGATATGATTCTTTTCATCATAACACTGTTCTTATTGGTTGATAATTTTGGTTGATAATTTTGGTAGATGGTGTTTATACAAGTCAGCTGTGTTCTTCCAGACCTTGTCAAACTGAATTTACCTGCATTGATTCCAACTTGTTTTGTGAGGGAACATCTGCAAGAGTTGTTACTTCATCCACAAGGCTGAGGAGGAATGGTTTTCCTCAGGTTGCACCAGCCAAGGCCAGTAGTGTAATGAGTCTTGTTTAACTAGAAAGATAAACTGAATTATGTACGTACAGAACAGCATCAGACACATGGCAGCGTCAATTCTGCCTTACCATTTGCTTACACACACACACACACACACACACACACACACACACACACACACACACACACACACACACACCAACCATGGGCGTTTAACAAGGTTCTGACTCAGCCTTTGTGCTTTCAGTCTCCGAGCGTGGACACAAATCATGCTCTGGGTTTGGTGCAGTCAGCCAGGAGATGTTCCAGCATGTACATCGACACGGTGGCTCTGTAATTCATCACCACAGTCTCCAGGTATAATTTACCACTCACAAGAAATTCCTCTTTAATGTATTATTAAACAAAATAGTCCATCATTTGGACTCTGCTGTTTTCCCTGTGCAATTATATATCCACTCCTGTTTTGAGAGTCTGTTCATAGTGAAACTGAAGGAAGTGAGTTTAGCTGAGCAGTGGACTGAAGTCCATAAACTACATTTGGTTTGACCTTACAACTTCAAAATACACAAAATTGATTATACTGAGATAATACTAACGTGGTGCATGCTGAAGTTATTAGTAATTAATGGTAAATTTAGGTGTGCTAAAACACGTACCTAGTCATTGACATACCTAGTCAATAGTGAACATATAAATTCAAAAATAAAAGAACCTAATTAGCAACTGGACAGTTGGAAAGTTCCTGTGTGGCGGGGAATTAAACTGAACATAAAAGTGAAACATACAGTATAATGTTATGTGATGCTGATAGGTGATTCGAAAAGATACATCACAGTTTACCTTCATCATCTACGTCATCTTCGTCATCTACTCAGGATGTTTTTTAAGCAGCTTACTTGATGTTAACATTCTGGCTAAATACTATAATAATTCTATATCTAAGTGTCAATAATTTAATGTGACATCAGTTTGTCTGATTAGTTTTTATGTGGAAGTATGTTGCCAAATGGGAAATTTCCAAATGTCCCTGTCCTGCCATGAACACTAGTGCAGACAGCTGGTTTGTTGACAGCTAATTGTTATTACTTTAACATTTTGACAGTGATTTGTCATTTATTACTTTGATTGGTTGGTACTGTATCAGTGTATAGTGGTTTTGTGTGGACATACATTTCTTGAGAGAATTCTGTGTTTATTGATTTTTTATTCTTTTTGAACTAATAATTAAATCGGTTCTCTCTGTCTTTGTGTCTCTCGGTAAACTGTAATTAATTTTTGCTCTGTGAAATACCGTATGTGGGCTTCTGTAATCAGTCTCAGTTTAGGTCTCAACAACTGCTGCCACTGTGTCAACTCATGGTGATGAGTCCGTTCCTGGGTTCACTGCCACTGTGCAGTACAGTGAAACCACATGAGGCAAACTCAGTAACCACCACGTCTATAAATGGAGCAGTGCATTGCACACAAAAACCCGCAAAACGCCATCTACTCCATTTTCAGTGCAGGAATGACTAAAATATCGGTTCTCATAAAATATGCCGGACACTATTTCTGGAAGAGCGTACATTTACACTAAAGGGAGCTGTGGCACATACTTAAATCTGGTTTATAGACTTGCTGTTACAAAGTGATGACTTGTTTTATGAGGGAGAGAGAATGTGAGACAACCCTGCTTGTGAATATGTGTATATATACATATATATATACACACACACACACACACACAACACAGCTCCCTATTCACTACATCCACCGTGTAACTGGACTATGTATAGTACATAGAGCCACCAGGGTGATATCACAGTAGCTACTCAAATCACCCTAGTCAATCTTTATATTGGTGTCGTAAGTCACAGAAGGTGCACAAGTCACCAGACAGTTTGACTGAATAATTAAAGATAGTTATTTCTAAAATGACCAAATTACACTTTCGTTACAATTCCACATGAACAAATCTACATCAAAATGTACCACTGGTATAATGGGGGTGTTTCGGCTTCTGGCTTGCTACACTGATGGATAGGAATCATAAACTACATGAATAGCAACCTTCACTTCCTCCCAGTATACGAAAATAAAACCAAAAGAGAAAAAAAAGAGCTTTTTTTATTTTTGAAACAAAGAACATAGGAGTGGAAACCAACCAATTAGCGCAATTTCACTCAGCATCTTTCAGTCCACATTTGAACAAATGTCAGCATGATGTTAAGTACCTCACAGGAGAAATGTATCTGAAGCAGCCAGCAGGGGGCGATTGAAATCTTTTGAATTTACTTTTGTTGGATTATACAACTATTGTCCATGATTTATCATTTTGTGTAGTTAATGGGGCAAACAGAATATACAGTACTTGTCCTGGCTCATGCTTCTGCATCAAAAAGATTTCTGCTCAGAGCAGATAAAATGCTTTGAGTCTGAAAGCATGAGTGTGTTCCTCCATGTTCCTGCATGTGTTCTAGCCCCCGCTGCCCTCCAGCGTTACGGAGAATGTCAAGAGGTGGTGGAGGCAGCGGCTGCGTGGGGATGGTGACTCAGCGTGGACGGTGATGAGACAGGACAGCTTTTCAGCAGCAGGGCATGCTGTAGCCTCAGACACAGGCTCATTTAAATATTGCATTAGAGCGCTGGAGCCGTCTACCTGTAACCCACAGGCTTTGAAGAAAGAGCTCTAGCCCCGTCCCCACCCCCACTTTTACAAAGGTGGTCATCCTCCGTTGACCTGATGACTCAATGGACTTGGACTTTGGTTCTACCTCACTATATTTGACTTTCCCATTGCTGACGACAAGACACCATTTGCTGCTGTGTGAGTGTAATAACACAGGAGTTAGGTGCTTCTTTGAGAAGACGGAGGCTGAGGTCACAGGTACACAATGTTGCCTCATATGGGGGTTTTTCCACAGGTGATTGTGTGAGTAGATTTTTTAGTACCACCTCCGTCGAGGTTCCGAGCGAGCCAAGCCAGTACTAAACATGTGATGTCGCAGAGTGCTCCGTCTCTCTTCTCTCGCTCAGTCTGTTATAAAAATCCACAAACAGTCACAACTTCACCACAGTGTTTATATCACAGTAAAAAATGCCAGCAGTATCGGCGCTGTGATGTCAGCACCCATATCAAAGAGGTAGTTAATTTTAATGAAAAAGCGCTCGTCTGGAACCAGACTGAGTAGAGCTGAGCCGAGCCGAGCTGGAACTGTGTAGCGTCAATACATTCACACAACATAGCTGAAGCACCAGCCTGCCCATCAGGAGCAATTAAGGGTTTCACTGTTACACTGGAGAAGACTGTGACACCCTCTGTGACACCCCCTGCTGAGGAGCTTGGAAATAATACAGTCAAGCTACTGGAGGAGGTGTGTGGTAAGTGGCAGCTCGGCTCTTCACGATTGACGTGACCAAAAAAGCCAGCACTTACAACTACCGGAACTCAAACCACAACAGATTAAAGCATCAGCAGCCAGTATCAAAGTGCTTCACTCACAAATGCAAAAGTGTCTCGTGTCAGTTTGAGTCATCGCCACCAACAATGCCCACTGGAAATCCAGACATGGTTACCAGGCCAGCAATACAATAGACAAACTCAGCTCTGGGTCAGTCCTGCCCACTGAGGAATTTCTCCATGAGGATGTCATCCACTACACAAATCTATGTGGAAAACAAGTGTTCAGAGGAATGTCATCTGGTGCCGAACACCTTGCCTGCCTAAAGGTAGGAGAACCAGGCTGGATTATTGCCAGATGACTCAATCTGGATGAGGAAAGTAGATGATTAACATTTTGTAAGGTTAAGGTGTGACTATGTGTAGTTAGTATTACGAAGTTTAATATGTTAACCTTAAGGTGTGATAGCTGCTTCCAAGGAAAAGAGGCCATATGTATTCATTTGGTGCTGCAGCAGAAAAAGTTGTTGTTTTTTTAGTATTAGCTGAGTGCATCATTCATGCCATGTACAAACAAGACACTCTGACAACAAAGACTTGTCTATATGCTCTTGTCTGCTCTCTCTGATCTACAGCAACAAGAACAAAAAAGCAGTTGACACACAAATAACTATTGTTTTTGGAAACAGAGTTGTTGTTTTTTTAAAGTGAGCGTTTGTGAGTGAGATGGACAAACAAAGAGGCTTGTCATGGTGCTTGTCTCGGATAGAACATGTAACGTGACACACACGTCATATTAAAGAGGGCAAGGAGTATGTGTTCGCTCTTGTGTGTGTTCTCTCATCGCAGAAATGAGATTTAAACTAAAAAAAGCTCTGTGATGTATGGCAAGCTGAAGCGTGCATGATTGAATTTGAAATCCTTGCATATTTTACATTGCATGCAATTCCAGAGTCCAGGCCTTTGGGCTTTTTAGTTATTAATAACGACCAAGTTCTTGGATACGACCACTGGTAAACAACACAGCATGTTACACATGCATACATACACACATATCATATGCATAGCAGAAGATGCAGTTTGGTTCTCGTGGCTGATTCATATTTGTTGCATGGACATGGAAACATGGAAATAGCAAAGTTGCATTAATATTCCATGGCAGCAAAAGAGTCCCTGGACGTCCCACAGGGGGGACTGTTCGTTCTCTGTCACCTTTGGGGGTGTCTCCCATCGGATCTTCGGATCCTCTCCCAGAGAGATGTTGCTATCACTGGATCTGGAAGTCCGAGTCCCTGGACATCCCACAGGGGAGACTGTTTGTTCTCTGTCACCTTTGGGGGTGTCTCCCAGCAGATCCTCCAGTCCATAATCAGTACAAATGTTCCTGTACACTGGGCCTGCTACCTGCTTATGACATTTCATGAGCTATCCAGTCACACTGAGCTCTATATCTATCTATCTATATAAATACATCATATATATATATATATATATATATATATATATATATATATATATATATATATATATATATATATATATATATATAATGTGAACATTATATTTAATAATTGCAGGAAATGTTGCAGCAAAACAGATTTTCTGTTTAATGGGTCAACTGCACTGCTGACAGATACTTTTTTTCCCCAACCAACTATTGATGTGCCTGTTTGCACTAGTTCCCCAAATGAACAGACCTAGAGAAACTCAGTACAATCAATCAAACATTTCCTGTCAACTAGCAACTGATCATCAGCAGGAAATTAATGCAGTTTTCTATGTTGTTCTGGAGCTGTATGCTGGAGAAGCATGGACGGATTGCTGGGAAGAAGGATGTCCACGTAAATGATCACATTGTTATTGCCATGTAAAGCCAAATCTTACAATTCATGTGTTCACACCACCCAGTCCATCAGCGCCTGTGGACTTTTTTGGTTATTGACAGTTCTCAATAAAGATTGGTTTGGAAGCTCTGAGTCAAATACTATAAGGTAGAAACTCATTTCCACCCTTTATGTGAAGCACAGGTAAATAAACAGGTAAACATGTGCACTTTTCGTCCGTTTTGCAAAGATGCCATTGCGATATCTTTCTAATCATTTTATATTCATACACTGTGCTTACAGCCAAAGCTTTCATCCACTTAATGTCATGTTTTAGATGCCCCACTTCACACAGCAGCAGTGAGAAAAGCAAAAGCACTGACGATGCAGAATCAAATTGTGTCTTCAGCTTCAACAACTGTGAGACATTCTAAGGAAGGTCAAACGAAATTTCTAATGTGTCAGAGGTAAGTGTGAATGTCTGAGAGGTGGTCGGGAGCAGCTGAGAGCTGAAATGTGATTCAAATGAAAATGAATCCAGTGGCTCGAAGATGTGGCCAAAACATTTTTAATTCCAGTTTATGATTTGAATGGCTGGATGGCAGAAGCTTTGATTATATTGTGTCATTGTTTTCCATGCTAAAGGCTGGTTAATTCAAAAAACACTGTTATATAACACATGGATTGTTCTCAGATTTATAGATGTTTGGAGTGAACCAGATGTTCACATCTGTCCAAATAAACAACACATGCAGCTTCGGTGTGAATTCAAATCCAAGTCAACGAAGGACAGGAGGAGACAATGGAGAGTCTAAAACGGAACATGCTGGCCTAGTTGCAATTCCTCCTCTATTTGATGAAAGAAACTGAATTAGAGGATTCATGAGTCACAACTCAACCTCTTACTGATGTCTGCCTTTTCAAAATTCTTTTTCAGATATCCACACACGCACTGGCCAAAGCACAGAAAGGATGGTGAATCAACTGTAACATACAAACACCTACCATGCACAGAAGTTAAGTAACTGTGTTCTCACACCTGCATGATTCAGGTTGGTTAACCTGAACTAATACGGGCAGGTGTGAAACCAGGAATCAGACTCTTTTTCAGTGTGACAATAAACCAAAGTTCACCAACCCATCAATCGATTCAGATGAGAGCAAAGACACAGGAGGTGTGAAAATGCCGTTAATGTCCTGGAACTGAGAGATGAGACAGGGCCAACACAAACACTTGCATTTCCTTTCCACTCCTCTTCTTATCTCCCTTCATACCCCGTCCTCCTTCCCCCGGCCTGCTGACACAGCTGCAAGACAGTCAGGTCGGGCTGACGATCCTCATCAGTATGTGCTGCATGTTTGTCCAAGTGATAGAGCCTGAAAAGTCAGTCAGAATTCTGATGAAATGGATGTGATGATAAGAGTAGTTCCAAATAACTCATCTGTGAAGCACTGTTTTAATGGTTTCCTAATGATTCATAGGCTAAGATTTAAGGTATTGTTCTTCAGGTAAGCTATCAGTTGCAGGTAATCACAAGAAAACATTATTGCAATAACCTCACAATACATGGAAGTGAAGTAACAGAACTGTTGCAGTAAATCTTTTTCCACATTAATGAGTCACGTCCTCTTCTCTTTACTGTGACTTCTCAGAATTCTCATCAGCACTTTCCCATTTGGACCAGTCGTCAAGAGCTATGACTGTAAAAAAACACGGTACATTTCCACTCACAGTGTCAACAAGTGGAGGATTAAGGTGTGTGTGTGTGATCTGGTTTGTGTCAGTCACTGTAACGCGGCTGTCTCTTCCTGGGAGCAATGAGATGAAACCAAAGAGGGCCTCTGTTTCCTGTTTATAGCGTCTTCATTGTTTATGCTTTGTCCCCCGAGACTATGCAGAAACCTCCAGCTGATGAAGCCACGGTGGAGAGGTTAAGAATAACAAGAGTACAAACAGATTTGAAGGGGGTTTTGCGGCAGATAATCTGTTATTAGACATATCAGAAGAGTAATCTTGTAGCACTATCTCTTAAACATGGTGCCACTTACCTACTTGTAACCTGTCTGTTTTCAAACTGGTGACTGCTCCCCTGTGTGTTTGTCTTTACACCACAAGCGAAAGAAAAAAAGAAAAAAATCATCAAAACACAACAATAGTCAATAAATATCTGGGTCGACCATTCAATAAGGACTGCATGGAAAAAAATACAATTAAAAAGAGGATCTATGCTGCTACAACAGGGGTCAGTAAGGGCACGTTCCCACACAAAATGACAGAAGATACGGACCAAAGCACACATCTGACCTCAGAAAACAACCTGTAAAGTGGGAGGTCTGAGGCAAAAGGCAGCAGTGGAGGTCAAACTCCATTTGGTATTGTTTGGAGGGCAAAAAAAGGTCCCAGGTCTCCAACCAAGGCCTAACCTAAACTGTTTACTTGCAGAGAACCTCTGAAAGCTGCTTGATAGATGACCAGGACACCCAGAGGAGAGGAAACTTCACTGAACAACATTTGACCATTTCGCTGCCCCTGAGACATTGAGGAGAAATTTTAAAACAATAAAAGATATAGCCAACTCTCTTTCACTAATCTAGGTCCATTTTGCTTGATCCCAGTTCATCTTTAGATGTTCTTTTTTCTGCTAACTACACTGTTTTTTATTTGTCTGCGATAATTAGATCCTGCGACAACAACAAAATTCCACCAAAAAACATGAATGGCCTTTAAATGATGCTGCAGTGAATAAACTCACAGTATTTTATCACTAGGAAGCCTGTGAGCTCATCTGATAAACTCATTATAAGCAGTTAAGAATAGATCATATGAAGGCGTGATTAAATATGCAAGACTCTCTAATTGGCTGTAATGGTGACCATCCCACTCTGAGAGCATTAAACGAGTTATGTCTCATCACTTTGTCCAAATTATATTTGGATAAATGGCTTTACACTGTGGGATGATGGACAGCAAACACAAGAAGGTGTCTTGTTCATTAGCATCAGGGTCGAGGGTCCTGACACAGTGACCACCTGAGAAGAAGAGATACGAGACCATCTCTCGGACTAATCAACAATTGGTTAAATGTAATTACACCATTTGGTTATATCAGCAAACAATATGGAGCAAATAATTCTAATTTTTTTTTTTAACACTTTAAACCTCTGTGACATGCTTGCTAAATAATTTATGCACTAACAATAGCAGCATGTGTCGTTACATCTTGCACGTTGCCCCTGGCCACTGCCCAAATGTTGTGACACAATATGCTATAGTTTTGAGCTACTGGTCACACAGCAACATTTTGTGGATTTGTCACTACCCTCAAGGGGTGTAAAACCTCTTGTTTCACCCACACGTTTTCCCTGGGAAATTGTCTTTGTTTAGTCACATAAATTGCATCAGCGTGTCAGAGCCTGGTGTCAAAAGCTGTTGTGTCCACTTTAATAGATGCTCCTTAATCTAATAACCATGTGGAATTAGGCGCGGGAGAAGCCTGAGGTTATCCATAGCTGGAGCCAGACTTTGTGTCTGCCAATCTGGCCCTGTTTTCCCCACTTAGTCTCACCCCTCCGAGCTCTCTCTGTGGGTCAGTCTTCTCTACAAAACCCCTCAGGGACACTCGGACTGGTCCACAGACTGCTGATTAGGGGGTATAAGGCTTCCTGCGAAAGCTGTAGCAGATGAAAGAGCAGAGGATGGTGAACAACTCAGTCCTAGGACCAAAGGTAATCACAGTTAAGTTCAGGATAAACCTCCAGGTTTCACCATGGGCCAAGTGCTGTGGACAATGTGATTTTGATTAAGGCCGATTGCACCGGGAAAAAGCCATTCTCTTTGAAACTTCACAGGACTTGAAAAATTGGGACCACCTCTGTGACTGACAGCCATGAAACATGGACGCTGACACAATGCCAGGACAAGGCAGACATTTGCCAAAGAACGGAATCAAAGTTTTACAAGCATGGTAGCACACAGCAATAGCAAGAGCCCCACTGTGACATATCGTGAAATGTGTCTGTAGTTTGATTCAAAACATTTGTGTGGATGGCGTGGGGACATCTTGGTTTCCTTGGGCTCCAAACTCATTAGCTGCAAACATTTTCTTAATGGAAAAAACATCATGAATGGTTGTAAATTCACATGGTGTGTTTGGTGGTTGATAATATCTGTCATTTTATCCAAAACCCTATCCAGTGGAATGGATTCGTATTGATGCACTTGCTTGTCGTCCATGACTTGTTGTTGCGGGGTCATTTGTTTGATTTGCATAAAATCTTGGCACAGACGCTGGTTGCATGTTGCTGTCCTTGTCAAAAAGGCAAAAAGTACTTTGGCACCTGGGTGTGAAGCTTTTGGCCTGGCGGCAAGATGCTGTGCTCCGTCCTATTAACTGGAACACCATTTGGTGAACACATGGCCTTTCCAAAAGGTTCCAAGCCCCCTACAATTTCCAACCTGAGCTTTGCTTCACCATACAACACATTTTAAACTACATAACAAAACTTGCTGGTCATCTTCAAAACTACATTCACTCAAGCCCTTGTATCCAAATTACAACTTAAATCACCTTCACAGAAGATCTTCTCCTTTGAGCCTCATCAGGAACGAAAGTCAGACAAGCAGACATCATCACATCAACATCCACTTTAGACTTGTGTTTTGGGACAAGATATGTGTTGACAAGTACCCACTCACCTGCAACCGACCACCCTGCTGTTCAAAAAGCTTTGTTACTTCATAAGGTGTGTGTGTGTGTGTGTGTGTGTGTGTGTGTGTGTGTGTGTGTGTGTGTGTGTGTGTATGTGTGTGAACCTGTACATGTCTCCACAGGCCAGAACCCCCACATGGTAGAAGATCATCTTCTCCTGTTTAGGGAAATTCTCAAAGAAAAGCTGAATGTCCACGCCTCAGGGGGACAATAAGGCCTGTCACAGGGCCACTTACCCTGCTCAACACCCCAACCAGCAGACAGGTAATGAGACTTCCGTCTTCTCGGGATGGACAAGGGCAAATCAGAGATAACAACAGGTCCTCAAAGAGACAACATCATCCCATGCTCTTACAACAGGAAAAGATGTTTTATCATTGTTTAGGGCTTTGTTTAGCTTGTAACGGCAGGTTTGCGACTCAGCCGGCAAACCATCTCATCCGCGGTGACCTTTACACTTGATGTAGCTCATTAGCATACATACAAGAGCAATACATCACTGGGCAACCAGAATACACGTGGAAACCATTTTGACCTCACCTCAGCTTTACGGGTGCAGCTCCTGCAAAGGGTGCTCTTGGACGTGAAGCTAAAAACTAATTGGAAATGTGAAATCAATGCATGTAAAACAAGACAACAGTCATGAACTTGAGCTTTTCAAAGATTTTGAGGTGATTAGCATAATTCGAGACGGACATCAGTTCTGTGCCCAAAGAGTCCTTTGAAGCATATGGCACCATGAAGAGCTTTGACATCTGTCTTGCTTCTCAGCCATGGCTGCCCAGATTCACCCTCCACAAGTAGGTTTGCTACCAGGGCTGGCCCTCGCCATTTTGGTGCCCTAGGTGACCGCCTATATGGCCTACGCCAAGGGCCAGCCCTGCTGACTCTGTTCAAATAGCTGGCAAAAGTAACAAGACTGTGAAATAACTCACATGATCAGTGCACATTCACCAGTTCATAGGTAAACTAGAAATTCTTGCTCTTAAAGAAGTCCGAAAGGCTGAAACATCATCATCCCCTTACAGTTGATGCATATGGAACCAGAGTGTATGATACTTTTTGAGTATGCTTTTCCACTGATAAGCACCTATTAGCATCATTGTGTGGGATACATCCAAGAGCCAACCGCCACCCCGTCTATCACATGCAACCACACAACGGATACCTCGCATGTCTGCATATGTCTACAACAGTAGATGTAAGGCTATCTCCCTAAAGGCCAGGGTGTCAAATCAAATGGAAAACAAAGTGTTTGCCACTTTCTGTGAATGTAGTCAGTGTTTCTTCAAATGGATAAATATGAAAAATATAAAAACTCAAATGACTGTATTGTTTGCCACATGTTTAGAAATAGTTCAAAGAAGTGAATGCAGATGTGGTTTGAGAAGTTGCTTGTTTTCGAACCAACACCAGTTGAAGACAAACGGTAAATTTGAAAAATTTCCATTAAAACCACAACAATCACATATTTGATTAACACGAAATATTTTAACTTCAATAGAATTCTATAACAGCTGTTACACCAAAACCCTTGTTAAAATTTGAAATTTTCCAATAAACTCTCCAGCTTATTGCTAGCAGAGCTGACATCTGGGCGAAACGACTAAAATCAGTTCCTGTTTGTTTTTATAGGAGGCCTGAATTTGTTGGTTTGAGTTGTTTATTTGCAGATCTGTTGGCTCTGTGACCTTAAAGTCTGACATCGGCACACTTTTTATAATGCCACCTCCTTCGGCAAGACCTGTTAAATGTCTGGTATGGTTTCACCTCACAAAGATGATATGAGCCAAATGGTAATATCCTGGGAATGTCACCCTCTGTGACTTATCATCTTGTCCCTGTTCTGATGCAACTATTGATCTTTATTACTCGGACATATTGGACAGACTGCATTCCTGCCATTGTCACTGGAACTTTGGATCGCTGACCTATTGTGAGTCTTCCTCAGCAAACAACAGAACTGAGCTCTGAGTCAGGGACATGTCAGCAGAACTCTCCGACCCACAGAACAGGACCTTGGCAGGATTCCAACAGAATCCAGATTCACTGTGAGCTGTGACATGTTGTAGGTTAAACATAAACATCATGTACACCCAAACAACTGGAAGGCTGGGATGTCATTTCGGGCATGTTCATGAACTTAAAACACACGTTCATGCCTTCTTTGTTGTTTGTTTGTTGTTCTTTCCTGTGCATTGGCAGGAACTAAAACATACCAATGTACCAGCATGCCGCTCTCTCCTCCAGATGTAAACTCTAAACAAAAGGTGTCGTAACTAGCTGGGGAGAAGTGGGATGAGGAGCAAAGGTCAGCAACAAGGGCAAAATAAACAGAGGAGGACACACCAGTGTGAGCATATACAGGTCAAAGACCTACTGCTGTTCCATCAGTAAGACTCCTGCACACATTAGATCTGTCCTACTGCAGAAATTCCACATAACTTTCTTTTTTCTTTTTTTCCTTTTTTTTCCTTTGTTTTCTTTTTGCAAATAATTAATGCAAATAACTTTCTTTTTGCATTAAAAACTATTGCTTATTATTTCTACTTCTCTAAGTGTGTGTAATTAAGGAATTTGTTGTGCATAAAACTTTGGATTCCACATTCATCTAGATCTACTGCATAAACACCTTCAGGAGCCTAATTAGATCACAGAGATTGAAAAGGAAAAAAAAAAAAGTAAAAGGATTCAGAGGTGAAATCATCTTGTATACTTCAAAATGCACTGGCAAGGGAAAAAAAAAAATCAACAAATCCAATTATAGTAATTATGCTGTTCTGTGAATACCAAGCCTTGCTTCTGTGCAACATTGGCATGTCACACCCTATATATTTGAAGAAACATCATCTGTGAATGACTCATGGAAAGTGAGGTGTGAGTCATAATAAAGTCTACAATATAGGCCGGGAGGGCAACAGTTTTCATACAAACGAAAATACGTCTAAACTGACGTATTTAGATAATACGTCTAAACTGAAGCTATGCAGTGCATAAGAAAATGGATTCAAAACTGTTTTGTAACAAGCACCACATAGTACATTCTGCTGTTGCTCAGCATTCTGCTGCAAATTCTGAAGATAAAATGAAATGAATCAGTTGTTTTCCACTAAAATATATCTTCTGATCTGCCAGTAGAGACATCATTTCTACCTTGACCCCGTGACATGTGTGTGTATTGTTTAATGTACCATTCTAGTGCGAACCAGAAACACTTGGTCTGATCCTTCACAGTTGAAACATGACAGATCCTTCTGGAGCTTGCTTACGGCTGTGGTGTCTCCCTCTCCCTCTCAGTACGTGATCGTCGAGTGATTTTGTGGGATTATCACCACGCGTTAACAGGGTCTTAAACTGTTGACTGGCACCAGGAATCGTGTAAGGAATTAGCCACCTGCTCCATTGGCGATCTACAACTGCATGGCACTGACCTCTCCACACAGGAAGTGTCCTCCTGAGGGCAAAGATGGCGTCAAACAAGGATGAGGTTGCCCGCCAATGTGCATGCAGTGCACCTCAGCAGGAAGTGCAGTTTCCTCGGGTCCTGGCTAAGGGGGCAGAGGTCAGCTAACGGGATCAACAGATCGTGTTGCCGCACACAGATGTGGCTCCAGTAGAGAGGTGCCTCAAATGGAGCGTGACCGCCTGCGTAGTTACGGCCATACAGGAGCTACTATTCTGAGAAGTGTCATTCCTGTATTGTAGAGGAATGACACATCTCTTTTTTTACCTTTATTCGTTTCGGGGTTTGCCAACCATGCACGCTATTTTCAGGCTTCGCGTTTACATACTTTTACACCGTAAAACACCAGTTGTTTTCCTGACAGCCACAGAATGCCAAGTGCAAGAGAGGAGTGTGTGTGTGTGTGTGATGTATGGTGCACGTGAGCATCTGTTTTTGGAGCATGTTTATATTCTGGGCGAAATATTTCTAGTGCCTCTCGGTGCACTGCACTTCCTCACTGGCTTGTCTGACCCGTCAAGAGTGATGAGCTTTGGAATGAGAAACAGGTGTGTGCAAAATGAACGAATCTCTCCTTTATCTTTCTCTCTCTCTCTGTCTCTCTGTCCCACTCTCCTGACCTCTCAGTGCTGGACGTCTGAAGCTTTACTTTCCAAAGGAGGAGGAGGCTTGCACAGAGAAAACAAAATTACAGTTCGAGGAAAACTTAATCAACATTTCCCCAATAGTAATTAACAAACCATTTGCACTCACAAAGGGAGTGGGAAGGGGAGGACAAGCAGTGCAAAAATCTCATTAACATTAGTCACGTGTGTCCAAATCAAACAGCCTGAAACGGTATGGCAACCATATCCAATACAACCCAATCCACTTTTATTTGTATAGCACATTTTAATAATACCGGGTTGCACAACAAATTTAAAAAGCACAGTAGATAAATAAAAACAAGTATTCAAAAACACTGAAAATACCTAAAAAACAGAAAAATAACCAACCAGTGACTCAGTCGCAACACAAACACGGAGAGAGACAAAAACTAAAACAGAGATTGCACAAAGGCTCGTGTCAGATTGAAAGCCAGGGAATACAGGTACGTTTTTAAGCAGGAGGGTTCCAGGTTAAGGGCCATTTTGACATGTTGGGGAAGCTTGTTCCACAATTTACAAGCTACCACAGAAAAAGCATTGTTACCCCTTGTTTTTTTGTCTAGATTTGGGACAACGAGCTGCAAAAGATCAGCAAACCACAATGTTCTGGAATATGATGTAGATGTGATGGAGGTCCACAATGAACTCAGGCGCCAGCCCATTTAACGAAGTACGAACAACAAAATATTCAAATTGATTCTAAAACAGGCAGGGAGCCAGTGGAGGCAAGAACAGGGGTATTGTGGTTATGCTTTTAGGTTCCTGTTAAAAGCTGTAGGTGTGTAGGTTAATTTGGTTTTGTCAAACATAAGCTTAATAACATCACATAACCTAAAGCTGCTCAGATCATGTGTGATCTGTGCTAATTGTGACTCCTTTATAGTCCACTGAGATCACGTGTGAAATGCACTGTTAAATCAGCTAATCAACACCCGCAGAACAATACAGGTCCTCAGTCAATCAGTGGATTATCACAGTAGTTAACAAATAGCCCAAACAACAGCACTTTCAAACTACTCAGAGGGGTTCGGATCACAAGTAATCAAATCTAAAACACAAGAACATTCATAAGTAATCTGTCAGTGTCAGTTTGATTAATGTTCGCACAGATACTACTCCCCTGAGACATACCTCAGTGTCTTGAAGAGCTGAAACAAACAAAGTTGTGAAGTCTCTCAGACGTCTGGAACCACTTATTGGAGCTGTATGTTTTGTTAAAAGTATCCTTTCATAATGCTCAAAAATATCTTATCACGACCTATTCATGGTCTACAAGCCATCAGGGGCCCGTTCCGAAAAAAGTTGCAGAGTTACTTATAAATAATTCCAACATATGAAGCTCTAAAGACATTTAGTTTGATTTCTGTCAGTTTATGTGAAAATAGATTTGAAAAATCAGTAATTTCCCTTCATTTCGGAATTAACAAACTCAAGATTTCTACTAAACCTGCTTTCTGCCATGAGCCCCTGGTCTGACGACATCTTATCACCACACACCACAAATAGACCCATCTGGTAGAAGTTAATCCAGTCCCTCAGAGATATTAAACGCCCCCTCAGGAGGTATGTCTTTGTCTTCGAGTCAAAAACACTAAAACACTTTCATGATAGTAGTAGTATATAGTATATTGAATCAATGTTCAGAACCAGTATCAGAACCAAACAAGGAGGGGTGAGCATTTTGTTGTCCAGTTGAGCCCTGGGGACGAGCGACATGAACAATTTGGTGAACATTTCTTTTAACAGAACAGATTCTAATGACTCAAGTCAAATGAAATTCAAATTCAAATTGAACTGTTTGCACATCATTAATCTACGAATTGTACCTATAATGGTTTGTGTTTTTTAAAATCACTTGGAAAGACTCCTTACTGCCCTGGTATGTGCATGGTCTTATACACTCCTATGTCAGTTTTTGTCCATAAACTGAAAAATAACTGTGGTTCCTTACAGTTTATTTTCAATCACACAATCTGAGGGAACACAACAAACTGTTGATTGAACTGATGGACTTCTGATACCTGAGAGACACAATATGAAGCCACATGATGTTAACCCCCCCTGCTCTCTCCAGGCTGCACAGGAGTCAGTTTACACAGCCACATACCTG